>LPNX010865015.1:24915-95337 GCA_001517045.1 Pseudotsuga menziesii
TTGGAGCGACGCACCCCTTCCCACAAGCCACCACTTTGGAGTGGTATCACTCCAAAGTGGTGGCTTGTGGACGAGGGCTCAATGCTTAGCATTGAGATCCCCACCCCCTTAACATATTTCTCATACACTTTATTGCGCTAAGGAGACATATTTCTACAACTCGGTTGGGGACGGAAGTGTTTATCTATCCTATTAAAAAAATTTAAAATATAAATATAAATAAACAGCAAAAAAAATAAGAATTCATGCATCAATGTATTTTAACATAGTGGAACTTGGATTAGGGGAAGTTTCCATATGACCTATTAAATAAATAAATAACAAAAAAATAAAAATAAAGAATACATGTATCAATGTCTTGTAGCATACTAGTGAGACGGATGTGTGTTGTAATTTAGTAGTAACAGTTTTGAGGATTTGATCCCTCTCGGTGTTTTGTAGAGAAATATTTAAATGGATTTATACTGGTTTTAAAGATTATAACATTACATACACTTTACATAATGTTTTCTATATTTTTTAAAGATTATAACATTTGTTTATTTTTTTAATGTTTTTAAATTTTAAATTTTATTTATTAAAAATAATTTTTTTAATATTTAATATTTAATATTTGTGTATTTATATTTTTAAATGTATTTTAAGATATATATAGTGGTTACTTTTTTTAATGTTTTTAGTCAAAAACAATTGTTTTTTATTTTTTATTTTTTAAATTTTTTGAATTTTTTTTTTAAATTATATATATATTTTTAGTCAGCCCTCACGAGTGTGGCTCATTGGCGATTAGCTTTATATGAAGTCACATATTGTAAAGGAGGTCATGAGTTCAAATCACACCCCGGCTTACCCGTGTCCCATACTTATGGTTGTTGTGGGGCACCTAGGGGTATAGTGGTAGCGGGAATGGATCCATGGACCCCGTGTCACGCGAGTACTAGCCCAATCCCCAGTTGTCAATTCCTCTAGTATATATATATAGTCCATGCTGTTATTTTTTTTAAGTGATTAAAAAAACTAAATATTTTTATAAGGCCATGTATGGTTTCGAAATGTTAGGATTATAATCCCCCCTTGTCCAATTTGATCGTTATGTCTAAATCAGGAGTCCTTTCAGTCTATTATTAGGCACTAGCACCATTGGGTCCACTTGGCCTAATTGGGGCACATGCACCAGTTACTAAAGTGTGGGGAACACTAATTGAGGCAAACTGCCACTGATTGCACTTGCATGCATCAGTTTAGGAGCCCCCTAGATCAATCCCTATAAATTAGGAGCCACTGGGAGTCCCGATACCAACCTCCATCAGTTGAGTTCAGTTGGTGACTAGTCAAGCTCAATCGGGATTCAGTTACATTCAGCTCTAGTTCCCTATGCTCAGTTCTATTCAGTTAGCACTAGGATTGCATGGCTGCATGCAGGTTAGGTGCATTTACTCACCTACCTCAGCCAGTTAGACTAGTCAACATTGAATTAGACACTTGAGTTTGGATTTTGAACTCCGATGAACTCTAATAATGATTTAGACAAGGTCAATTAACCATTCAGTCAAGTAGAGTCCAACCAATTCGAATTTCCTCACATGGATTCAAATTGCATGTGTCTATTTATCCATTGTACTTCATTGTAATTAATTATCTAACTACTTTTGATTAATGAAAGATTTCACAGTTGCAAGCCATTTTTTCACTGTTTCATTCTTCAATTTCTGAGTAAAATTGTGTGATATTTCTTGTGAGTTGTGTGTTGGTCCATAGATCTTTGTGCTCAATTTTACATGGTATCAAAGCCTCGGCATGACTAGGAACTTCTCCTACTATAGATTCATACTTGGATCCATTTTTTTAGCGAAATTGCTCCTTTCGGTACTGCACCAGAAGCGGATAATTTACCACTTAATATCCCAAGTTAAGGAATTGTTGATCAAGCTTGCTTGATCAACTATGATGGGTTTGAAGGAAATTCCAAAAGTGCAGACTATCAACCTTATTTTTTCTGTTTGATTGTGTGATTTATAGGTTGCTCAGTCTCCTTCATTGCATTCGCTACAACAACTCAGTCTTCTAAACTGCATTCTAGATGGCCCCTCTAGATGTAGCTACGCTAAAAAAGACTCTTTAGACTTGCAATGGAGGCAGAGGTAGAGCCAATCCATGAAGGGACATGCCATGCACTTAAGGCTAGATGCTCAACAGCACATGCCTTCCTCATTGATTCTAGAGCTTCCGATCATATGGTTGCATCCAAAGAATCATTCTCTTCCTTGTAATATTTTGATGGTCCTAGTATTCATATGGGAAATAACAGTAAAGTTCAATCCAAAGGGAAGGGATCTATCAAGCTTGAACATGGAAAGTTCAAAGATGTGCTTTATGTTCCCTCCTTAGCTACAAATATGTTATGTGTATAACAGATGACTCACAAAGAGAGTCATATTTGGTCCTGACTCAGTGGAGATCACATATATCTCTACTAGGAACATCATAGCGAAGGGTGCTGCAAATCATGCCTCCAAGGCATATGAGTTCTCACACTTCATTCCATTTTCAGAACCAGTGCACTCTCAGCAACCACTTGCAAGGGAAGGTAAAAACATTTCACCTACTTCTTTTGCAGTTTCCACTAGTATTGCAAATCCAGCTATATGAGTTTATGAGATTGAGATTTAGGGTGATTCAAATTCAGATCCAGTCCCTACTTCCAAACTGAAAGCTAGGAAGATAACAGGAAATCCATATGACATTCAGAAGAATAAGAACCTTGCGCTATATCATGCAATCTTACCTCTTCCAGAGAGATGCAATAGACTCCCTGTAAGATTCTACATGGCAAGGGCTCAGTCTCACTACATTCAGAAGAATAGAGTGGATCATACACCTCTTCATCCAGCAAGAGGAAAAGGTTACATTCCTCCTTCCTTCGATCATCATTTTGGGAGAAGATGGAGAAGTCTAAATTCCAATACCTAGGATACCTGTGCACAAGACAACGTGCATGCTTCCTCGCTACATCATATAGATTGCAGCAACACATTTTGAAGTTTTTCAAACTTGAATCCTGATTCTATCTGCTTAGTTAGAAGGGGGGGATTTTTTCCCATGTGTTTTTTTCCCCAGCTCCTTGTGTTGAGCAGCTACTTTACTTGTTGTAATGGGTGACCTATGGTCTTAGTTAGCAGGACCCACAAATTGTCCAAGTTAGCATTCAGGGGGAGGGGGGGTGTTAGGATTATAATCTTCCCTTGTCCAATTTGGTCATTATGTCTAAATCAGGAGTCCTTTCAGTCTATTTTTAGTCACTAGCACCATTGGGTCCACTTGGCCTAATTGGGGCACGTGCACCAGTTACTAAAGTGCAAGGAACCCTAATTGAGTCCAACTGCCACTAATTGCACTTGCACGCATCAATTTAGAAGCCTCCTAGATCAATCCCTACAAATTAGGAGGCATTGGGAGTACTAATAACAGCCTCCATCAATTGAGTTCAGTTGGTGACTAGTCAAGCTCATTTAGGAGTCAATTACATTCAGTTCTAGTTCCCTACACTCAGTTCTACTCAGTTACATTGAGTTGTTTATGGTCCATAGATCTTTGTGCTCAATTTTTCACGAAATACCTGCAACTAAAACCCGACGGAGGAGAGGAGTGCCACTAGTAGTACATATTTTTGATTTGGGGGTTGATTTTGGCATTTTCATTACAATGACACTAGATATGAAGGCCATAGTTTCATTCATGATGTAATTTTAACCCTGAATAAAAATAATGGTGATTCTCGAGAGCCACTTTTTTTATTCGAGGGTTGTTTTAAGGTTTTGATTGCAACTACACTGATCAAGGTTTTCAAATACTTGTAATTTTAGCCTTGAATAAAATTGGTGCTATTGGTAGCATAACTTTTCGATTTGGAGGTAAAAATAGCCATTCAATACAACCTATAAAAAACGAGAACTATTTATAGTCTTGTTAGGTTGTATAATGTGTATTATATGATTTTTAAGTTTGGGTGTATAACATCTCGAGAAAATCATGGAGCATGGATAATTTTAACAACACCCCCAAAATTCATATGTATAATAAATGGGAAAATATCCCTAATATATAGGGAAATTTGAAGGCCATTTTATCAATAATATAATATGTATAATAATTTTTTGCTAATATTTCATTCTATTATAGAATCTTGTAAAAATTTGGTGAATCTTTCACTAAATTATAAGATATTGTAAATTCTTGGTGAATATTTCACTTAATTATAAAATATTGTAAAAACGTGGTGAATCTTTCATCAAATTATAAAACCTTGTAATGCCATTGTGAATCTTTTGCTAGGAAGACTTAGCTTTTGATTCTACATATTACTAAGGTAGTGCAATATAAGAGCATATACCAGAGCTTGACTCTCTTGACTCCTAAACCCTCAAATGAATAGATGCAAGAATGAGGAGAGGAGGGATTTATTTATACATTTCACAAGCAGTGTTGGGTCACTCACAATTGTAGATGTTGGTGAAACACAACTGCACAAACTAAATTTGGGTCAAGTGGGGACTCCACTTTTTATCTCATCCCTTAATGGTCCAACAGACAAGTGGGGACCCAAATATTAACAAACTGACAAATAAATAGAATTGAACACTTTACATTATGGAGTGATTATGACACCCACAAACCATTATTACAACTTGGAGTATTATCGAGACCCACAACCTTAATATAGTGTATGATTTCCAATTAGCTTATTTTTCAAATCTCTCATTTTTAAGCTACCCTCTGAGAAAAAAAATAACTTGCTTATCTATTTATAAATATAAATACGATTTTTTCCTTTCTTTTGTTGACAATCAAAATATGAATTATGTCATTTGATTTAGAATTTTTAGAGTTAGTTAGAAACATGTAGTGGTTATTAGAAATAAGAACATACACTAACAAGAGCTTAAAACACATTAATGCATCATCATGCATATCATTATATCTACTCTTCTAAAGAGTACTTTTTCTCAGATAAACTGAGGAGGTGTTTGTATCTATGTCCTTGACATTTTTGAAAGCATGCAAAATGTGGTAAAATTGTTTTAGCACCATCATTGAATGCAAAAGACTAGATATCAAATCCACATCTTAGGTCAAACATACTCTGTACATATTATATACAGTCATGATGGAACATAAGTATCATGTTCCAACTAAATCATATATTTATCATACATAACTAGAGCCATTTTTGGATGATGATAGCAATTACGCATCAAAACAAATCACCAAAAAACATTTTACTTTTGAAGGACCCTTGCAAAAAACAAAATATCATAAAAAATAAGTACCAAACCCAACAAATTTAGTTCACAAATAAAATTGATGAACTTGGTAATATGAATAAAAAAATATACCAGTCACGAACTTATAAATACAAACAACAGAATCTACCATAACACTTTGGACAACTATACAAGAAAACAACCAAAATAATGACCATTCCACTATAGCCCCGCCATTATAATGAGTGTGCATTCATTTATATTACCAACATCCCAAACATCAACAATAAAATACATAAAATATAAACATATACACTCTCATTAACGCCTTAATAAAAGCACATTTTAAACTACCAGGTCAAATTTAGTTTGAATACATAAAAACCATGTGGCATCTGACCATCAAGAGTAGCATTCACTTACAACATATAAATGTTAGTATATATATTAAACATGACAAGGCATAAAATAAATCATATATTTTGATCTCTTTTACACTTTCATGGAACCAATACTCCTAGGATAGAATAAAACCCTAATAACACCGAATGATCCATAAGAATCAACAGTGCCCTAGAATTCAACATGCCTAAAAAAAATTCATGATAAAAAGCACGATAAAAGGTAAATTTAGAATATAATAATATATTGTAACTGTGGATAAAAAACATAAAAAACCATGATAAAAAGCATACCACATTAATTATTGGATAAAAAGCGTGGTGTGAGTTTGTATTCTCTGATAAATTGCATATGCGGAATGCCCCTTCAAGACCCGATCTTTCAGCAATGGAGAGGTTATGCGAAGATTAAAATGTCGAGAAAAATAAGAATGAAAAGTGGAATTGTATTAACCAGAACCTTCACCCTAAAAGAACAATCTGATGTGGGTGAACCATGAATCATTGTAGCCTTTATATAAAACAAAATAACCCCTAATTTTCCCTCCAATATTAGAAATTGAGGGCTCAAAGAAGGTATCACATGCAATTGACTAAAAATATAGGCAAATGCAACCATATGCCTGAATTACAAGGAATATGTGGGGGAAAATAACACTTGAGATCCTCTACTACTGAAAATAGGGGGCAAAGGAATTATTTCACTAGAATTTCTCTAGAAATTAGGGGTGAAATATAGATTGGAGGGAGATTTTTCTAGGACGAAAATAGTTTTTTTCATTTTCCTCACTAATATATGGGAGGCTATTCATTTTGGATTTATTTTTTTTCTAATAAATATTGGGCGAATATATTTTAGCTAAAAAAAACCTTTCCATATAAGAAAATAGCCCACTAAATTTTTGTAACCCCCCTATTATAGCCTCTAAATTTATCCATGTCATGGAGTAGGATAAAGAAAACCCAAAAGAATTTTATAACTTATGATCTCAAAATTAAAGGAAATACACCCTATCCTATTATCCTCGTAGAATTAATGGTCTCCCTCATTGAGAGCATGACTATGAATAGGTACCTAATGTAGAATAATATGAAAAAAAACATGGTTAGCATCAAGCTTTCTAATATTTCTTCAATCTCCAGTCAAAGCACCTATGGCTCAAGCGATATTGGCATAAATATGTAAAGTATTGTCTAAATCATCTAGGAGTTAAGGAAGATGTAACTTTGCAAAATAATTATAATATTAAAAAAATTTTGACATCCAAATTTAAGGAGAAGTCATGGCATGATAAAGAATTATATGATAAGATAAAATTAAGGTATTATGAGTTGGTCAACACTAATCTAGAAGACCAAAAGCATCTCTCTATTTTAACTAGCAAAAAGAAGAAAAGCAACATTCTATCCAACTCTCTTAAGCTCCATTGTGAGACACAATGTTGGATATTCGTAAAATGTTGTGTAGTGAAAGAATTGTCATCTTTGTGACATTAAGAGATTTGAAGATAAAAATTATTTCCTCTTAGAAGGTCCTGCCTACACCCACATAATATTGAGATTTCAAAATATTTGTTAAAATAGTGATGTTTCTACCTTTTAAGTCATCACAACTATGGTGATTGAGGATATTTCGAGCTTGGAAATAAAATTCTAAAGTGAACCAAGTGTCTTGTTAGAAAAATAGGATCGCAAAGCAAAATAATTAAACAAGATGAAAATATTAAATACATTACAAGAGAGAAACAGATATATTGTGGTTTACCCAAGCTGGGCTATGTCCACGCAAAATTTTCTAGTCCTTTATTATATACCATCCAACAAAATAGAGGGATATAACATATAGGAACCCCGTTGCACTTCCTCTTCTCTCTCTCACAGTCTCTCTCACACAATCACAGAGATTGATTTACAATACTACAATACAATACAACACACAATCGTATTACAATGCTTTCCTTTTATAGGGGAATTGCCATGGGAAAATACTATGGGTCACCTAATACCATGGATCCACAAACAGTTGTCCAATAAACATACCAAAAACATTATGGGGAATCTCCCTCGAACCTCCTTCCACAAGGGTGCTACTCGCGAACCCCCATCGAGAGCTCGCTGGCCCTTGGACCCCCATGGGGGGACGATGTCCCCCCACAATGCTAGCTGGGATGAGTGTACAGTAAAAATGTGGTACAAAAGCAAGTGAACAATAACATCTCTGAATCTGGAAGATTAGGCTCCACAACCAACAATCTCCCACTTGGAAACTGATCACAACAACTCCACTGCTACTGCAATTGCTAGACTATGCTCTGAACCTTGGACTTGGAAAATTTATCATTTTCACCTTCATGCTTAAAGGCTAACAAAAATTGAGCAGGAACTCATTTTCTCTCTAGTTACTACCTTTGTCAACATGTCTGCAGGATTCTGGCTAGTATGTATCTTTTCCACCTTTAACAGTTCATCTTCCAGAACATATATTATGAAAAGGAACTTGAGTTGTATATGTTTAGTCTTCAAATGAAAGGATAAGTTCTTTTCAAGATGAATCGCACTCTAGCTATCATTGTACAACTTGTTATTCTCCTGCTTCTTACCCAATTCCTCCATGAACCTCTACAACCAAATCATTTCTTTACTAGCCTTTGTAGCAGCAACATACTCTGCTTCCATTGTTGAAAGTGCAACAACCTTTTGTAATTTCAAAATCCAACTTATTTTTTTTCCACCCATAGTAAAGACCTACCCTGTGGTCCTCCTCCTGGTGTCTTTATCACCAGCCATATCTGCGTCAACATATCCTTAGAATAATGTCTAAACCTCCAAAACATAATGCATGAGAAGTGACACCTCTCAATACCTCAGAATCCATTATACTTCCATCCAATGCTCTTCACCTGAATGGTTCATATACTTACTCACAACTCCCACTGCATGTGCAAGATATGGTCTTTTGCACACCATGGCATACATCAAGTTGCCAATTGCTGATGAATAGGCCCACCTTGGACATGTATTCTATCTCTTCCCGTGTCTTGGGACACATCTCCTTAATTAGTTTGAAATTGTTGGCCAAAGGTGTACTAACTTATTTTTCATTCTGGATTCTAAACCTCTCAACATCTTTTCTATGTACTCACCTTGAGATAATGTCAATTTACGATTTTTCATGACTCTTGTTATTCTCATACTAAGGATATGCTTTGCAACACCCAAATCCTTCATCGCAAATGATTTATCTAGGTTCCTTTTGAGCATATTTATATCCTGCATGTTAGACCTTGAAAAAATCATGTCATCCACATACAATAAAAAGTTAATATATCTTCCATTATCTAGCCTCTTGAAATAAACACAGTGGTCAGAATGGCATCTACTATAACCCTGCTCTGTCATAAACTTATCAAATTTTAAATACCACTACCTTGGAGCTTGTTTCATGTCATACAAGGTCTTATTAAACCTGTGAACCAAATTCTCCTTCCCTTTGACCTCATAACCATGTGGCTATTACATATAAATCTCTTCCTCCAAATACCCATGGAGAAAGGTTGTTTTTACATCTAATTGTTCAAGATGCAAATCTTCTACCGCCACTAAACCAAAAATAGTCCTAATTGAAGTCATTTTAACAACAAGAGAAAATATCTCATCAAAGTATATACCTTTATTTTTTGTAAACCCCCTTACAACAAGTATAGCCTTGCACCGCTTCTTGCCTCCATCTTCTTACTTCAACCTGTAAACCCGTTTATTCTGCAATGCTCTTTTCCCTGTAGGAAACTCAACCAAATCCCAAGTCTGATTTCTTACCAATGATTCCATCTTCTCATTCATGCCTTGCCCCCACTTCTTTCTAGTTTCTACCTGCATTTCCTCTTCATAAAATTCTGGTTCACCATAATCAATCATCAATAAATAATACAATGAAGGAGAGAATCATTCAAGGGGTCTAGTTAACCTGGAAGATCTTCTTACATTTGCGGGAGTTTAAGATACCTGCTGTGGCTCTTGATTTTCTGGTGCCTTTGGAACTTCATTTTCTTTGATTTCATCAAACACTGTGTACTCTGCATTTTCCTTTTCCTCTTTTGTTTCCCTACAACTGATATATGTACATAACCTTTTCATTGAATACTACATCTCTACTCCTAATGATTTTGTTATTTTCATAATCCCATAAGCGATAACCAAAATTATCAACCCCTTATCCAATAAAGGTACATTGCTTGTATTTAGTCTCAAGATTTGTTATGTTTTCTTTATCAACATGGAAAAATGCTTCACAACCAAAAGTTCTCATAAATGAGTAGTTTACCTTTTTATCTATCCATGCCTCCTCCGGAATCCCACCATCCAAAGCACTTGAAGGCCCTTGGTTTATTAAATAAGTAGCAGTATATACAATATCAACCCAAAACTGGTAAGGAAACCCTGCATGCAATCACATACACCTTGAATGCTCCATGATCATTTTTTTCATCCTTTCTGACGCACCATTTTCCTATGGTGTTCCAGGGAATGTCTTCTCTCTACAAATCCCATTGTATGAACAGTAACTGTAAAACTCCTTGTTGCAGTATTCACCTCCATTATCAGATCTGATACACTTCAACTTTTTTCTTGTCTTATTCTCAACCAAATCTTTCCACTTCTTAAAAGTATCAAACACTTCAAATTTCTGTCTAATGCAATAAACCCAAGTTTTTCTAGTTTCATCGACAATAAAAGTAACATAATAACGAGAGCCTCCAAGAGATTGTACTTGAGTTAGTCCCCATACATCTGCATGCACAAACTCTAACTTTTCACTCTTCTTCTATTTCCCAACTTTGAGAAATCTAACTCTCCTCAGTTTTCCATAAACATAGTTCTCACAGAATTCCAGACTTACCTGCTTCAGATATGGAAGCAATTTCCTTGAGTGGAGAATCTACATCCCCTTCTCACTCATGTAGCAAAGACTATGATGCCACAATGCTGCACATGTTTCTGTGGAATATATAGAGATAGAATAATCAACATTATAAGGACATAAATACAACGTACCTATCCTATCTCCTTTTTCTATTACCAGTGCTTCTTTAGTGATCTTCCACCATGTTTTTCCAAACATAGAAAAACAACCTCTATCTCTGAACTTACTCATTGAGATCATATTTCTTTTCATAGCAGGAATATTCCTTACATCTTTTAGCATCCATTCATTTCCATTATTTAACTTAATCCGTACCTTACCCATTCCAACATTTTATATGGTTCATCAACCCCCAATAAAACATGTCCAAAATCACTTGGAACATAATCATGAAATAATTTCCTATGGGGTGTAGTATGATATTAAGCCCCTAAATCCACTACTGAGTAATCACTAGTATTATCTAATGCAAGAATCAAATCATATTGTAACACATCACCTTCTACAATTTCTTCCTGAGTAGTCTCTTGTTGCTCGTCTCCCTTCTTCTTTGGAGCTCTGTAGTCTTTCTTCAGATGTCCTCTCTTACCATCGTTCCAACACTCTATCTTTCCAAATATGGACTTGGATCTGCCCTTTCTAGACTTGTTGTGATTACCTAGGCTCCTTCCTCTCTCCTTTTGTCTTCTCCTGCTCTCCATGTTCAATGCATTACTTGATGTCTCACCTGTCCTTCTTCTTCGCATTTCCTCACTAAGAATAACACCAACAACATCATCAAATTTAAGAATGTTTAAACCATGGATAGAGTTACTTACATCGATGGCCAAGTTGTTCTAACTTTCTAGCAATGAACACAAGATTCTAAGAGCCCTAACCTCATCATCAAAGTTCACTTTTACAGAAATTAGCTGACTAGTAAGATTATTAAATTCATTTTAATGTTCAGCAACAAATCCACCTTCTGACATCTTCATATTAAATAAACACTTCATTAAAAATACCTTGTTGGAAGCCAAGGGTTTTTCATAGATCTTAACCAATGTGCTCATCACACCCTCTATTATATTTTATTTTGAGATATTGAAAGCCACTGACGAAGCCAATCACAACCATATTGGTCCCAATTCCTTTTTGGAAAGAAACTCCCATTATTCATCCATCATAGTGGATGGTTGTTTTTTTCCCCCAATGGTAGGTATAGATCCTTCTGGTACAAATAGTCCTTCATTTGCATCTTCCATAACTATTAGTTTTGGCCATTAAATTTCTCGACCCTAAACTTTCCTTCATTTGCAAATACTCCCAATCGAACCAGGAACCAATTTTTCCAACAAGTTTACCATCCAAATAGACCTTTTGGTTCTGATAACAATTGTTAGAAAAACATGATTGCAGAGCAATAAAAATTAAACAATTAAACAATATTAAAATATTAAACACATTACAAGAGAGACACATATATAACATGGTTCACCCAAGATGGGCTACGTACACACAAATATTGCTAGTCCTTTATTATTATACCATCCAACAAAATTAAAGGATACAACCTACAACAACCCTGTTGCACTTCCTCTTCTCTCTCTCACAGCCTCTCTCACACAATCACAAAGATTGATTTACAATACTAGAATACATTACAACACATAGTCGTATTACAATTATTTCCTTTTATAGGAGAATTACCATGGGAAAATACTACGGGTCACCCAATACCATGGGTACACAAACTATTATCCAACAAACATCCCAAAAAAATTATTTCGAGGGTGAATCCGCCGAACCTCATTTCTTGGGAGCGTTGCCACCGGACCCCCACTAAGGGATGATGTCCCCCCGCAACACCCATATGGGATGAGTGTGAAATAAAACTAGGGTACAAATACAACTAGACAATAACATCTCTAAATCTATAAGATCAAGCTCCACAACCAACATGTCTCTTACCTTTCTTAAGATATGATAAACAAAACTTGGTCCCAATAGATTATTATCATCATCATCATCATCATCATGATAAACACATATATTATTGGATTCCATTTCCATGATCAGCTTCACTAAGTTTGGAAACAACTTTCACTAACTCATGTGACCCACCACTAATGCTTAAAATTGTCACTCGAATACTATTGCAGTTGATGTGGGAAAAAATGTGGGTACGGGGCATCTAACAAGGTTGTTCTTGGTCAAGTCAAACAAAGAGTGGAAGGATGTAGTGCCCTTCTATTTTCTATTCCTTAGGACCTTTATATTTTATTTCATATATTTATTTATGAAAACACAACTAACCTCTACCCATTTTCTCTATACCTCAAGTGTTGTGCTATTGTCATAAGGTGAGAAGCAAAATCTTAAAAAAGATGATACGTAAAAGTAAGATTGCATTTAAAAATATATATAAACAAGAGAAGTTGCAAAGAAGCAAGTCCCTGCTTTATGGACTTGTTTCTTTGCAATGTGAGATGGGTCCATTTTGGAATGAAATGCACTTGACATGGTGTAGCACTTATTGTCTACATATGTTGTTGGAAATTATCACCTTCTGAGGACAGAAGTTGTTTCCCTAGCCTGAAGTCCTTACAGCTAGAACAAATGAGTTATAACAATGAGAAGCACTTCCCCTAATATTAGTAGATGTTTGGAATGGATCTTTCACCTGTCATACAATGTAATGTACCAGTCTTCTAAAATGTTGGATCTCCACACATTCACCTACAAAAATCACACCACAAAAGCATACAAGATTAAGAGTACCAAGTACGATCTATAATCCTATATTGATGACTAAGGAATTCAATAATGAAACAAGTGATAAATGCACAATATATTTCATGGGAAATGAAATTTCATTGCATTAAAAGAATAAGAGAGAGAGAAGTTACAACCAAGAGCCTTAGTGTTGAGAGACCTCTTCTCAAGCTAGACCTTGCCTCCAAAGCTTCAACTTTTTCACCTAGTGCTTACTCTCCTTAGTGATATTTGGCCATAAGTTTGGTGTTGTAGCATAATCTTCCTCCCTTTACCCATCGGGGATGAGCCAAGATTTATAGCCATGGAAGGATAGGGATGGCTAAGAAAATGGTGGATGAGGTGGAGGGGATATCCTACAAGGAGGTATCTCGAGTCCAAGTGGTCCAAGAGTATAGGGATTAGGTTGCGACAAAGCTAAGGTTCGAGAAGCTTCATGAATATTCTCTTTTCAACTTTAAAACTTGAGCACCACTCTTTGTCAACTATGACAGAGTGTTACCAATAGGGAACCACTCATTGTACAAAGTAATGTGGCAGTGGCACCGCTTTTTGTGCATGGTAAACAGACTTTACATACTTAGGTAACACACTTTGTCCATAAGGAAAATGCGGTGGTGGACAAAATATTTGAATCACTGATCCAATTCCAAATTCAACTTCATCACTTGGGTAATGGAGTCAAGTTCTAATGTTTTTTTCTCAGTATATGATGATGACGAGAAATATGTATAACAAAACAATAATTTGATTCAGATCTATATGACTTTCATCATGGCTGCGGAGCAATACAAAGCAAATCCATGTGAGGTACAAACAACCATGGGTACTAAAATACAACATAGATCCATGTGAAGAGGACTCAAACTTGGACATAGCTACCAAACACACAATGTATATCTATGTCATTCAGATGCAAATTTGAGCACAACTACGACAATAAAAATGTGGATCCATGCTAGAACTCATACAAATACTCCATCACAACCAGGGGAAAGCAATGATCGCTTAATAGATACCCAGGGTCTTCATCTCATCTTCAGCAAAGTACGACTCTATCCATGTGATTACAATGTATTGCTGTCAAACATGGTAGAAACCACTTGATTACTAGCCAATGATGAGAACCGTTAACAAGTGCGAGGGAGATCACCATTGATGTCAATGATTCCTAAGGTACCTCTAGTACAATATTCTAAATGTGAATAGATGATATGATGTCGAACACTTGGTTGAATCTTTTGATAAAAGGTCAATGATGTAAACCTATGTCGAAAGTGAGAGGATCTGTCATTGATGCATATAGATCTCAAGGTACTACTTTGTTTCTAAGACTAATTCCCGGATGATGAGCTAAAGTCGATAGGAATAGTCTCGTCAGAAGAGGGCCATGATGAATCCCACATCAACGAAATGAAATTTGGAGCAAAGTTATGGAATTTGAGTATGATGTAACCATAGGACTAAATCAAAAGTAGCTGACACGCAGTTTTGGGTGCAGATGTAAAATCTCAACATGACTTCCCTTTGAAAATTGGGCGGCATAACCAAAGACTTGGAAGCATTGACTTGACAAGGTGGATACCAAGACATAATGCGATGATGGACAATGCATTATTTGAAAAACTCAAAGGAGTGTCATGACTCATGAAAGTGGACCAAATCAGAAGCAAGATGAATACCCAATTGACTGAATGAAATGCGAACAAGTGCCATGTTCAAAAGTGACTACAACCTGCCATTATTGCAAATGAAATGTGGTTCCCTTCCTTATTTTCCCCATCATGATTGATGAGTGCCTCTTTCTTCATTTTTACGAGTTCAAAGAGGGTAACAAAAACTCATATCTTATCATAGGATAAGTCCATTCTCACATGTTTTAGGAACCTGAGAAAGGAGGGGTCCATTCCCAAAAGAGGGTCTCTCTGTGTTTAGTTTAACGAGTCCATTGAAAGTAAACTCGGTATCGTTCACATTTAAAGAGTCTGACTAAAATGGAAGAAGACTTCAAAAGGTCATTTTTCATATGATTTAGTCTCTGAGGCCCAAAAAAGTATAAAATAATAGCTTAGAGAACTCTTCTAGTCAATGACTAGAGTATTCCTTTTTCATAATTTAGTCAATCAGAAACAAAAAAGTGGTAAACTATCATTGGAAAGATGACTCTTCAAGTAGTTTAGTGAGCATGAAGAAGACAAGTTCACTCGGCGATCTTTTCACATTTTAGGAGCCCAAAAAGAGCTTAAAGAGGACTCCATTAGGGTTTCTTTTCGTGAAAAAGAGTTTAATGAGCCTGAAAAAGAAATAAAACTTGACTCAGAAATTTAGTGGTAGGTTTTAATGAGCATGACTAATATTTTGAAAACAATGCTCAAGAGTTTTTTATCTTGTTTTGTGCAAGGACAAAAAAGTAAAAAACAAACTCATTCATAACCAAAAATTCAGTTTCTCCATGTCCTGCAAGACTTGAAAAGACCAGTAGACTCCAAAAATATTAAAAACTAGGCCTTATAGTCTATTTGAGGGTAAATATTTAATAAAATATAAAAATAAAGAAATAAAACCCAAAAACATTTTAATATAAACTAGTAAATAGTAAATAAACTTGTCATTTTCACTTTTACCATTTGGAGAGCATTTTAGGGCCATTTGTGTGCATATGTGAGCTGAGGATTATGTAGTTGTCGACTGTCTGTTTTAGTGTCGTCAGTTCTAGGTAAGTCCTCAAATCATTTCCAACCTTTTCATGGTTTCATTTTTCCATTCCATGTTAGTTTTAGGGTTTTGGGGTCATTTACCCAAGGTTGAAATGCACCCACTAGGTAACGCTCGTTTCCCTTTCGGGATAGGCATTACCCGCGTGATACTACGCATTTTCCTACGAAAAAACACAGTGGCACCGCTCTGTCTCAAAGGAATATAGGAGACACCACAAATTCCCTATAACGTGATGAGATATGAGCCAAACGAAGAAGTTTTAAATATTTTTAATGATTGGTTTTATGTTCTAAAGCTTATTTTTGAGCTTTTTGGCAGGCATTCTTCAGCCAAAATGGTCATCTGGAAATAAAGAGAACTCAAAGATGATGATATAAGATCCGGGAATGATGCTATAACTATATATTCTTTGCGTGGGTGTGGCCTTTGGAAATTATTTAATGTGCCTAACATGATATCTCAAGTGAAGTTACTAGAGTATATTGTTAGGACATGGAATCTTGAACAACAATACTATGAGGTTGGGGCTCATGTTTTGACATTGGAAGTAGAAGATATCTACTTCCTTACAGGTCTATCGCGACGAGGAGCACCCATTTCACTGGCAGGGCCTCATGGAGGAGAGATCACTAAATAGGGTCTCATTGATCTTCATTACTTTCCAAGTACTCGGATGCGTGAGAAACAAAATTCCCATGAAGGTCGTCAGAGANATTTCACTGGCAGGTCCTCATGGAGGAGAGATCACTAAATAGGGTCTCATTGATCTTCATTACTTTCCAAGTACTCGGATGCGTGAGAAACAAAATTCCCATGAAGGTCGTCAGAGATCTTCCTTTGCGCATAATGCTTTTTACCATGCAACGCATCTCGGGGAGCCAAGGGTCTCACCAAGCTTCGTGTGCACACATTCTTTATGCTATGGAGGCAATGACGCACACAATATTCGACTAGGCAGAGGATTTAATTGTTACATTGGGGAATATCTGACTTAATGTCGACGAGGAGAGATGAAGCAATTTAGATATGGCACTATATTAGTATCCTTTTTCTTTGAGAGGGTACCCCATTTGAGACCATAAGTGTCCTTTACTGAGTTGAGGGCACAATACCCTAGTATGCTGCGGTGGGTAGATATCATGGCCAATCATGGTGGAGGGGGTTCCAAGGTAAAATACGTGACTGCATTCTTCATATGGTTAGATGATAAGCTCCTCATGATTGAGGATTATGCGTATGCAGGAATTGATTTTCGAGGATATCGCTATCTACCCTTACCGACAAGTGCCCAATGGGGTGATATGGTTAAGTGAGACACTAAGAATTCAATGTTTTTACAATTTTTATGATTTTTATGAATGTTAACAAGACTTACTCTTCTCATGCAGGTGTGGGGCATACACAACCTGGAGGGTCATCTCCCGTTGAAAGGAGAGTAGGGGCCCCCTTTTTTCACAGAGGAGACGATGAGTTGATTAAGCTTGAGGAGAACCTTGACCAATTGAATTTGGAAATCTTGGACATTGCTGTAGATGACCTCCCTGGGAGGTACCGGAGACATACTATGGGGGTGTTAGGACGATTTGGATAGTTGCTATGTAGAGTGGCAAGGGACGTCATGTGCTATCATGAGAACCTTTAGATCCCGCATGATGTAGACACTGAAATCTATCCAGCTTCAGTATTTTTTGATATTTTGTATACCTAAAAGCCATCGTGCTTCAGTCAGGGTCTCAAGACCATTTTTTGTAAAAACACACTTTCGATGATATATATATACATACTTTATCCATGGCCTATATGTTTTAATCATGGGATGTTATTTATATGAGTTGTATGTCTTTTTACTGTTTACATTTATTTACAAATGAACCATGTTTTTTGCTGATCAAATATTATGAATGTGCAATGTACCAATTCAACATGTAGTTGCGTAATGAATCTACAACTGCATTACAAGTAATAGTTTCAAATGACCTTTCCAACAAACTTACTCTCTGAAAGAGACAAAGAAGTAGAGGGTTATGAATGGCATAGACGTGGTTTAAATGAGAAACCACTAGCTCTGAGTCCATGAAAACTACCAAATGACCTATGTCTCGAGATGCAACTTCGGTTAGTAAACCTATCACCACATGATACTCGACAATGTTATTGGTGGTCGGACCTATACAAACTGCAATTGAACTAACTAGGTCATGAGCTTGGGAATATAACACCCAGGTGGCTGAAGCAAGGTTTAGAGTGTGATGGCAAGCACCATCAACAAAACCATATAAATCCATTTGATCTGTAGAATCAAAACATGGGGTAAACAATATTGACAAGAACTCAAAACCATATTAAATCACAAAAACCACACTAAAATCCAAAAAATGTACATATATACAAGGTACTAATGCAAAAGATAACTCAACCACAGTACCTTTTCAGGTACAATCCATTGCGAGGTTTCCTAAAAGGTATCCCATCATAATCAACAAGCTCATAAGCCCCTTTCTCTAAGACTTTACTCATGATGTAGGGACCGTACTACATAGATTCAAACTTCCCTTTTCCTAGTTTGTCATGTTTCTGATCCTAGGTCAGAACCATATCTCCTTCATTAAACACACGAGGTTGAACTGATTTATCATATTGATCCTTGATCCATTTTTTATGTGACTCATTAGCCAATGCGACATCTCTGTGAGTCTCATCAAGGTTCAAGAGATAAAGGAAACATTCTTCTTCAGTACAAGTGTTTGGCAGAAGTTCAGCTGCAAGCTTAAGTGATGGAATTTCACACTCAATAGGTAGGACAACTTCTAGTTCGCAGACTAGTTGAAAAGGCGTGAAACTAGTTGTTATTTTAACTGAAGTTCTATAAGCCCATAATGTAGAAAAGAGAGTTAATTTCCAATTGGATTTATGATCTCCAAGCGTCCTACGAAGCATAGTATTTAAGACCTTGTTAATGGCTTCGACATGGCCATTAGCTTGTGGGTAGTAGGGGGTCGAGTTTTCATGACGAAAACCCAACTTGGTACTCAGCTCAGCCATCATTTGATTATGGAAATGAGATCCATGATTAGTTACTATAGATTGTGGGACTCCAAACCTAGCTATGACGTGATTGAATAAGAAAGGGCAGAAGTCTTACCCTCCTCTGCATATGTAGAAATTTCCTCAGCCCATTTTGTGAAATAATCCATGACTACGATGATGTAACCATGCCCCCCATCTGAGGTATGCCTACAATGCATGAAATCAATCCCCTATTTGGAAAAAGGACCAGCGGCAATGACGGGATGTAACGGAGCAAGGTGGGTGTGCTTATTTGGATAAAAAAGATGGCAGGGTGGGAATTTATAACCGCCTCATGATAATATTTGAAGATTGAGGGCCAAAAATACCTAGCGTGAAGGATTTTCCGTGTCGTAGCCATCCCAGAAAGATGACCACCACATGCTCCAGAGTGTCAGTCATTCATGAAATGTTCACCCTCGTCATGAGCAAGAAATTGTCGAAGAATGGAGTCAATACAACGCTGATATAAGGTGTCATTCAGAATGAGGAAATACTTAGCGTGGTGATGGCCACGTCGACTATTGTCATAGGATAGATTGGGCTGAAATATTTGGGTTTGGAGATATATGATCAAATATCCATATCATGGATCGGTCATGCTTATCAGGAACAAGAATTTATTTGGAAATGAATAATTGGTCTCAACTTCTGTGATATCACGAGGAAGGTCACACGTCAACTCCGCAAAGACCAGGGACTTCTTGGAAGTGGTCTTGGAAAATTCGAGATAAAATTCCTATAGGATGACAA
Organism: Pseudotsuga menziesii; assembly: GCA_001517045.1. Taxonomy (NCBI): domain Eukaryota; kingdom Viridiplantae; phylum Streptophyta; class Pinopsida; order Pinales; family Pinaceae; genus Pseudotsuga; species Pseudotsuga menziesii. The sequence goes on from LPNX010865015.1 coordinate 44,790, forward strand.
TCCAATAGGAATATTCCCCCCCCCAGTACCTGACGGGTAAGAATATAGTACATAGGGTTTTGATTTGCAAGCACAATAGTAGTGCAAAGTAGGATGTAGTGAAGGAAACGTTTCACACCAATGACTGTAGCCAAAGCTATCTTCTCCACATGTGAGTAATGAGTTTCAAAGTCAAGAAGACTCTTACTGAGGTAATAAATGACGTGTTCATGGACGTTCAAATATTCCTGCACTAGAACCATGCCAATGGTAGTAGTGGAGGCAACTATGTAAAGCAGAAAATATTTTGAATAATTTGGGCGGTGAATCACATGCGAGTGTGTGATATCTTGTTTCAAATTATCAAAATATTTTTGAGCCTAATCATCCCAAAGGAAGGGAGAATTCTTTTCCAAGAGACACATGTAGCCATGCATTTTCTCTACAAAATCGCATACAGAACGACGAAGAAAGTTTTCCTTCCCTTGCAAACTTTGGAGTTCAGTTATATCTGTCGGAGGTGGTAAGGGCATTATAACAACAATATTTAAGGGATCAATTTAAATTCCATCCCTAGAAACAACGAAACCAAATAAATGTACAAATTCAACACAAAAAACACACTTGTGTGGATTAAGCCAAATACGGTAATGATGACATCGAAGGAAAATGTGTCTAAGATTCCCTGAATGATCTTCCCGTTGCTATGAGTGAGTAGATAGGTCATCCAAATACGGTTCCACTATGTGTTCGATATCATGAAAAGCATACGACATAGCTTGTTGGAAGGTAGCTCCAACGTTATTCAAACCGAAAGGTAGCTTTCGATAAGAAAAGGTTCCCAATAGACAAATAAATGTCATTTTATGCTGGTTAGTGGGTAAGATCTCAATCTGATTATAGCCCAAATATCCACCCATAAAGGAAAAATGACACTTCCATCATAGTTGTCGATGATTTGATCGATGTAAGGGGTAGGAAAGTTGTCCTTTGGACAATCTTTGTTTAGGTCCCTAAATTCGATACAAACTCTAATAGTTCCCTGCTTCTTGGCAACAGGGAAAATATTAGACACCCACTCGATTAAAGGCACATGATAAATAAAACCAGCTTTCAAAAGCTTCTCAACTTCAACTTTAATGGCTACAACTTTTCTTAGGTGGACCTGGAGAAGTTTCTTCCTAACAGGTCTTACCATCGGGTATGTCTTGACCTCATGTATGATGATTGATGGATCAATCCTGGGCATTTCTTCATAAGTCCAGGAAAAAACATCACAGAATTCCTTAAAAAGAGCTCAAAATTATTCAATCTATGTTGCGGAGAAGTTCTAGCCTATGTGAATGTGCTCAACAACACCTGGATTGATCGATATATTGAGGGGAATTGTTTGGTGATATTGGATAAATTTCCGTCAGAATCAACACCTTGCAATAATGTAGGTGTTTGTGGAGACTTGACTATATCAGAACTGATCAAAGAAACAAAGTCTGAATCTATTGAATTGACATTAGGAATAAATTTCGATTGATGATGAGAATATTCCCATAAATATTCATCTAGACTCATGATATCCATAATGTACTCATCCGATGGAAAAGTCTGTAAGAGATAATCTAAAGTCAGGAGAGGGGAATCTAGCCAATAGGGCATATAGTAAGGATTTGATGCTACTAAATAATGGTCATCTATGTAGGAATAATAAACAGTTTGAATAGCATCATACAAGGCTTCATGAGGGATCAAAGAAGATGATTCAACAATCTCTTTTCCCTTAGACATGCCCCCAGTCATGGAGGATATCATGTTTACTGTGGCAATTTATGTACTAGGAGGGGAAGTGATTGATGGAAAAAATCCCATGAGTGAATAATATTTCAACAATCCAAATCCTACAGAGTGATAGGGAGGAGGTTCTTGCCCTAACATTGGAACATTATTTGTCATGGAAGCCGTGATATCTGGTGAAAAATAATCAAGCTGATCCATGGTCACAATTTTCCCTTGATGTAGGAATTGGAGTGTACGAAAAACTGATGACATGACGACTATAATAGCATAGAACCAATTCCTTCCTAACAATAAATTGTATTCAAGAGGAGCATCGACCACTTCTACCTAGATAGAAATGGTTTTTCCCCCCAACTCGATGGACAAAGTTGGGAGCAGACCATGGGGTTAAAAACCTTGTCTGTTAAAATATTTTAACGTGGTTGGTGACTTATTCAAATTAGGAGAACCAATGGCTTTCCAACAAGACATAGACAAAACAAAGGTGGAAGCTCCTTCATCCAAAACGATACAATGGAAATTTCTACCCATCACTCTAGTAGCAATCTAAAAAGTGAGCTGATGGGATAGCCTCGATTTATAACTCTCCACATTGAATGTTATCATGGTGGATTTCTTAGGATCAAAAGCCCCTAAGGCTGACAACAAATTCTTGCATTGTGTAGGACAAATTTGGAGTACTTCCAACATGGACATAGCACAAGGTGCTTGAGCTAAATATCCAACTACATTATAAAATTAGGCAGCTCGAGCACTAGGATTGAAAACGTTTTTATGCATTGTACTCTTCAGGGGACGCAAGATTGTGTCAAAACTAGGTTTCTCAATAGTGAGAGGACCATTAGAAGAAGGTGGAGGAGAAGTGTTTAAAAGAGGAGACTTCTCAGAATAAGTACCCTCATCTTTCTTCTCAGGTGCCTTTTCATATGTCTGACTTCTGGTAGTCACTGCAACTATTTTGGCGGACATCATACGAATGTATTCAGTGGTAGAGGAAGAACCATGTAGATATGTATGGCCAATCAAATGTTGTTGGGATGGAAAGGGGTTGGTTAATACTGTTGGTGTGGGATCAATTTTCAAAAAATTATTAATCTCTTCACAATGAGGACACTCCTTCGTGAAGTGATCATCTCCACACAACAAGCAAGGATAATTGGCCTTCCATTTAGGTTTTGCATAATTCTATGGGGTAGATGTTTTGGTACTCTCATGCTGGTTTCCAGGTTTCTTATTCTTACCTTTTCCTTTTTTCTTATTCTCGGGTGATTGTGAGTTTTGAATTGCATTCACCTCGATGGAAACCATAGGAGTAGAAGAAGTTGTAGTTGAAGTACTATGTGGCCTAGCAGGCTTGGTTGTATATGTTATAGCTGATTTTACCACTCCAGGTGAATCACACTTTGTATGGCCTTCCCCTGTCCTGCTGCAGACTCCTTAGACCCCTTGGACCATTTTTTTCCCTTTGATGTTTCCTTGATCATCCCTAAAAACATGTGAAAAATGATACACGCGACTTTTAAACCCATAAGCACGTATATACGCGGGTCTGACCACTAAAACTGTGTACATCGGGATGTGTACAAAATCCAAAACCTTTTGGAGTTTTCCTTGACATGGATCCGACTCACTCGACTCCTGGCCTTCCCTATGCCTTGAGATCGCTCGGATTCGACCTTTCATTACCCCTTTGAAAAGCTATATAAGGAACTCTATGGTACATTGAAGGCATATGAGAGAATTGAGAGCAAAGAAACTATAGTCCATTGTTGCTGAAACTTATGCTTGAGTCTACATCCCTTTGTCCCTTGGACCACTTTTGTGTTCTTCCCAAGCTTTCCTTTTGCTTGTGAGCTTGCTATTGAGAGATGGAGGATTGAGGTGGTGGTGTCCCAAGTGGGGGATTCAGTTTCTCCGGTTTGCAAACGTGTTGTCAGAGGTTGTATCTATTGTAATCTCTGATTTATATTAATAGAAATATATTTTCCTGTCCAATAATGTGTGTTTGAATGAATATTTTATCCATGGGATTATTTCAAATGATTATACATTGTTGATTATATATGCTAGAATAGATCTAACACCATGATATATAGTATGCTTGTCTTGTTTACTTGTTGTTGAGGAAGTAATTTATCAATTCAAGCTAAAGTTGGAAAGCTCAATGGGGATCTACTTCAACCGTCCGAAATAAGGTACGAGGTCTGATCCTTTAGTGTTAGACATTTAATTTCTATTGCATATTGGAAAAGATTGATTTCTGGAGTCAAGCTATCTGTTGTGGTACCCCAAGCGATAGGAATTTATCTCCGTAATAGAATTGGTGAATCCGCTGGGGAGTTCCTAGTAGTTGTGCTTTGGGGATTGTTCTATCGGCATTCAATGAATTTGAATTGCTCTTTCTCTCTTGTTTTTGTGTCAAGTTTGGAGGCATGTTTTCCTGGTAGTGTCTGATTGGTGTGAAGTTTGTCTCAGCTTGTCTGTTTGCCTTGATTTTATGCACCTTTCTTCCTATATGTGAGTTTTTAACTCATAGTCGCGTATACACATGTGTTTCTCTGCGATTTCCATGTATACACGCGGGTTTAATGCAATCAGTCGCGTATGCCCTTAGTTTTTCCTTTTTGTGGAAGTTAAATGGTTGCTAGGTGAAGTTTGATGAATGTTGAGTCTCCTTTGGCACTGCCTGAGTCTGTTTATACCTTTGTTTCCGACCAAAGACGTTTTTTTTAGGCTAAATTTTTTTTTTAAGAAGGTTCTTGTCATGGAATTTTCAATTTTTTGTTTTGGATTAGTGCATTAGATTTCTTTTACCTTAGTGCTTTACTTGAGTGCTGTTTGAGTGTGCTTGCAAGGTCTGAGGGTTGTAGAATCATTCTTTTGCTTTTTGTATCTCATTTTATTTCAAAAAATACAAAAAATTTTTCTTATCATCATGCATTGCATTTTGCATTTTGCATTGTACTTGCACTAGATTTGCTTTGGAGTATTAGTTAGGATTTCATATAGGAAAGGTTGCATTCATCATTTGCAGAAAAATTGTGCATTTCATGTAATAGCATACCCTGTTTTCATGGACACAATGCATTTGCATTAATTGTTAGGTGTGCATTTTACTTCATGTTGTGTCATAACACCATTAGTTGCACGACCATATCCCTATTTTGAGTAATAAAGCCAGTTAAAAACAACGATAAAGTAAAATGACTTACACTCTTCTCTTTTCTAGGGTGCACCAACAAGCTTAGGTTTTAGGGTCTTGGAATAGTTCATTGTGAGTAAATTCTCCAAGACCACTAAACAACAACATCTATGTGTCTGTCCAGGTGAGTGTGTGAAATCCTTGGTATAACCAGTGTTTCTCAGGATCCTCCTCTCAAACGGGAGTTAAGCACGAGGCAGTGTGGGCGGTTATTGATTGGGATGACCCCTAGTCATAACTGAGTAGCACCGGAGATATTTCCAGGATTGTATTCGTATCTGGGGGCTCTTTCGAGAGTTTTGGGATTTGCTCCCCTGCCCATACGATTAATCCCGCCTGTGACTGTCTGCATGAGCATTGATTATATTGAGGTGACCTTAGTGGCCTTACCTAGGATATCGAGGGGGTACTTTGCATAGGTTATTCTACAGGTGTCCTGGCCAGTTTGGGGTTGGATAGAATAGTCGCTTTACGCGTTGAAGCTGAGGGCCACAATAATTGGTTACGTACCTCCGCTTGTTGTGTATGGGAGTCTCAAGCCTCTCCTAGGAGAGACATACCTGCTTCAATCGAGAGCTCACTTATTCTACCCTTGATTGCTTGCATTTGAATTTAGATTTTATTAGTGATTGATCTGTGCACGATAGCTTGCCTAGGGTTTGCGTAAATAGAGAGTCTTTTCTATTTTTGAGTCATTGTGGATTCGGGTGTGGCTCCTCGCTGTTCTCGTCGTTTAGCAGGACTTCTGCCTTCTACTTCTCCTCCTCCTTTGGGAGAGAGACCTAGAAAGTCCAGGCGGACTACTTCACACATTGATTCACACACCATGGGAGACCATATAGAGGATATTCCTGAACCACCTTCTCCCATTCATGTAGACGATGGGGAGTTTACTCCTACCTACGATCCTTCACCCGACTTGGCTGAGTTAGGTCCTGTGATTTTTGAGATAGGAACCTTTCATGATAGACCTACTCACTCTAGGGTTGATTCCCCATTGACGCATTACCAGTATGGAATGCCGGAGGATGCCGAGACTCATTTTGAACCCGCAAGCACTAGCTATGGTAGTTATGGTATGTCTAGTTTTCCCACACATGATTTGGCATTTCATGTCGAATCTAAGTTCAAGCCTAACACTATTCCTGGGGGCACTCTCATTACTTACCATGCGGAGAGGTTTGGGAGCACTAGTCACATTGCACCTTCCATCCCGGTGGTGGAAGTCACATCACATATTCCTCCTAGGTTTAGGGTTAGTGATCCTATTAGGATACTAGACCCGAGACGAGTGACTATAGGGAATAGTACATACATTATTACTCAGGTCCCTCTGTCCTCTGTCCCTACTTCTTCAAATGTTAACCCTCCACCTTATTCACGTGGTCCTTCAGGCTGAAACGTTGCTACGAGTCATGTCCGTACCATGGTTACTAGACCGGTTGTGTCTCAGCCTCATGTACCACTCGTTGTTTTGGGAGGTCATGCTCATACTTCTAGAGGTCACATTCCTACTTCCAGAATGTATATTCCTACTTCTGGAATGTATGTTCCTACTTACGGAGTGTCTCATGGGACATCTCATGCGATGAATTATGGGCCCTATTATGGGACGCAGTATGGACAAGGTTTTTCACCGTATGGGGGCGGGTATCAACAACCTGCTTACTCTCCTAATTATGGCTTCGTAGCTCCTACTAGTCAAGGTCCACCACACTATGGTGCTTCCATGCCACCCTATATGGGTCATATGGGAGGAGGGCACTATGGCCAAGGCCATGGTGGTAATTATACCTATCAGGGAGCGTTCCATCGACCTCATCATCCTAGGCTCCCTTTCCTTGCAACGCTGAATCTTCCTGACTTGTTGAGATTAATGAACAATCCTGTAGCTCATGACCTGGCTTGGCCATCTGTCCCTACTACGCTTCCCTCGGACATACCTAAGTTCGAGGGAAAACCGGGAGAGGATCCGAGCGAACATGTTACTACGTTTCACCTATGATGCTCTTCGAATTCCTTACATCAGGACTCCATCCGTTTAAGTCTATTTCAATGCAACCTTACAGGGCTTTCCGCGAAATGGTATATAGAGCGACCTAGGGGAGCTTTCGCTTTGTTCGACAACCTTGCGATGACTTTTATTAACCACTTCCAACTAGCAGTGCGTTACAATGTTGGTACTGAACTCTTGTCGACATTTTGGCAAGATAAATCCACACATATCTCTGATCATATTCAAGAGTGGCGTAGACGGAAGAGGTTAATTAAAGCCTTTATACCACCGAAGTTCCTCCTCGAATGGCTCCTCAAGTTGTTATTTCCATATATAGTGAAGGATGTTTCTACATCTGGAGTGCAGAATGAGGAACAAATAATTTTTAGGGCGCAGGAACTAGAATTTATTTATGCTTAGTCCGATTTCTTATATAAGATTATTCCCAATGCTCTGCATTCTAGTTTCGATCCCAAAGTCAAACCTGGACCACATGCCGATGGCATTGTGGGTTGTGCAAGCGCGAAACCTACGGATTCAGTTGCAAAACAAGTCAGTCAATTGTCAATCAACCAATCTACTTTGGGACAAGCTATGGCTTCATCTCAACCCATCCAAATGGCGAGTGTACTTTCAGTGCAATCATCGGACCAAAAGGGTAACCAGCAGCACGGACGAAATAGAAAAAAGGGTAAAAATAATTGTAAGGGTGGGAATAAGAATGAGAATGATAATAGTAATGACAAGAATGGCCAAAATGTTGGGGGGGGCAAGCAAGCTAAACGTAAGGTTAAGTTCCCTTGCAAGTTATGTAAGGACGATCACCTCACTTACTTGTGCCCTCGTATTGATGAAGCCTCGAGATTCTTGGCACAGGGCCCAGCTATGCTAATTAACCCTTTACGGCACAATCAAAATATGAACTCGAGGTCCCATGACTATTCTAGTGGTGATCAATATCCATCGGAGGGTAGTGTTCATGGTTGCATTAACATGGTACGTGTTGTGAAAGTTGTGACCCATGCGAAAGATTATGGTTCGTCACAACCCATCCTAGGCAAAGAGCCTGATCCACTAGGGTCCCCTTTACGTTTTGAGAAACCTATGGATAAACCTAAAACTACACCTCACATTCCTAAGGGAGTCCTTAAGCGTTTAGGGCACAATCCAAATGCCCGAGCTCCCCAGAACTATTCAGTTGTTGAGGATTTTGGCCATACTCCTTGTGTGATGTCTGCATTGGAAGTGCTTCAAATTTGTCCTTTGCAAAGGAAGGCGTTGCTTTCTGCCCTTGGTGTGAATGATGATGATTCTTCCTCCGTGATTAAATTTGAAACCGTAGGACTTCAACCTCGCTTGACTTACTATGTGTCTCTTTTTATTCATGTAGAGTGTCTTAATATGACCGTCAAGCGCACTGTGATTGACGAAGGTGCTGCCGCTTTTGTGATGTCTTTATCGTGTTGGAAGGGTCTGGGTTCCCATGAGTTGTCTAAATCAGGGACCATGTTAACTACGTTCGATGGGAGATCATTTAGGCCGCACGACATCCTTCCTTCCCTTAAATCCCGTTTGGGAGGGAAGACCGTTGTGATAGAGGTTGAGGTGGTTGATGCACCCCTCGACTACAATCTCTTGCTAGGTAGGAATTGGATGTACAGTATGTAAGCTGTTTCTTCTTCCCTGTTCTGTGTTGTATGCTTTCCACATAACAGGAAGATAATAACGATTGATCAAATGACATTCAAGAATCTGTCTGTTACTGCATCTTCGTGATCTTCGATCCCGATCATTGAACACTCTCAGCCGGCAACTGGGAGTGTGGGTGTAGGCATGTATCCATCCCTCATGGGAAGCTTTAGTTGTCCTGCACTGATTCTTATGATAGGATCTAGTTTTGGTGAGGCTTCGACATCTATGAGATCGGTGTCTTTTCGCATGAGTCATATGGAAGATCCTTGGATCCTTCCTACACCGAGTACTCCAAGTGAGCCCATCATGACGGACGCGCCGTTGCTTGCAACTATGATAACTTATCAAGCTAATCTCAAGTGTGTTGCAGAGCCTAGTCCTTCATCTTTGCGGACAGAGGAGGAGGAACCTTATGTGCTACTAGCATGGGTAGTACAGTATTCTCACGTGCACGACTGCCTTGATACGGTTTTCCCTTTAGATGAAGCGATTATTGAGGCTATGTCAGGAGTTGAGCCACCATGGGAGGAACTTCATCATAGATCATACTTTCTTCCCGAGCTTGACCGCTTGGAGCGTGAGGATTTTAGGGAAGTTCTTTGTCAGAGAGTTGGTAGTCCTATGGTTTTGTTAAGCTCTCCTGGTCAGATGGATGACGGAAACATGGCAAACATATCTTCAACGATTCCTATCAACATCTCTCACGATCCTTGCAGGATAGAGAATGTCTATATTGGGTCGGAATGTTCCCATGCTGAGATTCTTGAATACACCGAGCTATTTGAGGAATTCCGTAATATTTTTTCTTGGTCTTACGATGAAATGCCAGGTATCGACCCTCGTATTGTCGAGCACGAGATTAAGACTTATCCCAATGCTAAGCCTGTTCGACAACGCTTGTGTGCGGTGAATCCTAGGAAAGCACCCATGATTAAGGCAAAGATAGCGAAACTGTTGAAATCCGGTTTTATCTATCATGTTCCCTTGACGGAGTGGGTTTCAAACACCGTTCCGGTGGATAAGAAGCAAGGAGCGATCCACATATGTACTGATTTCCGTGATTTGAATCGTGCCTGTCCTAAGGACAATTTCCCCACACCATTTATTGATCAGATTTTATATGAGTGTGCGGGTAGCAAGGTTTTTTCCTTTATGGACGGCTTTTCTGGGTATAATCAGATACAAATTAAACCTGAGGACCAACATAAGACTGCATTTATTTGTCCTTGGGGAACTTTTAGATATCGAAAAATTCCTTTCGGCCTTAAAAACGCCAGAGCCACATTTCAGCGGGCAATGAACTTGATCTTCCACGATCTCAAGTCAATTATCGAAGTATTTTTCGATGACCTTGCTGCTCATTCTCGTATGAGAATGCGTCATCCCTATCACTTGAGATTGGTATTTGAAAGATGCCGGCATTATTTTGTTAGATTAAATCCTCATAAGTGCATCTTTTGTGTGAAGTCAGGTCATTTGTTAGGATTCATCCTTTCTAAAGAGGGTATAAGAGTCGACCCTTTGAAGGTTGAGGCAATACTTCAGTTGTCTCCCCCGAAGAATATTCGTCATCTTCAATGTTTGCAAGGCATGGAAAAATCCTTACGGAGTTTTCTTGTCAACTTTGCCAATTTGACTAGAGGCTTCATGCGTCTACTGAAGAAGGACACCCCCTTTTGTTGGGATGAGCGAGCCCAGGAGTCCTTTGATGCACTCAAGTGAGCCCTAGCATCGGCCCCGATGATTAGTCCCCCGGACTATAGCCGTGATTTTCTATTATATGTGGCCGCGTACATGGATACGATTGGTATGGTTTTGGTTCAAGAGGATGAGGAGCTCCAAGAGCATGTCATATACTATCTAAGCCGAAACCTTATTGACGTAGAGATTCGTTATTCTCATGTCAAGAAGCTTGCTTTAGCTACCATACATGTGGTTCAGCAGTTGAGACATTATATTCTCCTTCGCTAGACCTTGGTTGTAGCCCATGTCAATCTGTTTCAATTCATCCTCACTTGAAGGATGATTGGGGGAAAATATAATAAATGGATTGTCATTCTGCAAGAATTCGATCTCAAATTTGTTTTGGAAAAATCGAAGAAGTCTTTAATTTTTACAGAGCTTATATCGGATTTCCCGAGCAAGGCCGAGGAGTTGGTTTGTGAAGATTCGTTTGTCAATGAAAACATATTCTTAATCTCAACTTTAGACCCATGGTATGGGTATATCATAATATATTTACAAACATTGAAGACCCCTACTCACCTCTCATGAGATGAACGACGATGATTACGTCACGTCTCTAAGAACTACCTCATAGTGGATAACACATTGTACCGCCGTGGGGTAGATTCCATTTTACAAAGTTGTTTAACTCATGAAGAGGTTGAGGTAGTGCTAAATGATTGCCATGGAGGGGCGTGTGGTGGTCATTTATCTAGGCTTTCTATAGCTCAAAAGATCTTAAGAGCGGGTTATTTTTGGCTGTCAATCTTTAAGGATTGTGTTGATGCGGTCAAGAGGTGCCATCCTTGCTAGGTGTTTGCACGTAATATGCACTCGAAACCTACCCCATTACATCCCATTATCACCGTCGGTCCCTTCACTAAGTGGGGGCTTGATTTTATGGATTGCAACCCAGCTTTGGCTGGGGGGCACCATAATATTATAGTGGCTATTGATTACTTCACAAAATTGGTTGAGGCTATGCCTATAGTTAAATCCGACGGTGAGACAGCCACCCACTTCATATTCAACCAAATTATTACTCAGTTCAGGGTTTCGAAAGAGCTTGTCATTGACCATGGCTTGCACTTTCAGAACCGTATGGTGGAAGAGTTGGCATCAAAGTTAGGGTACGAGCAAGAGCATTCTTCCTCTTACTACCCTCAAGCGAATGGACAGGTAGAAGCAGTGAATAAATCTCTCAAATCCATTCTCCAATGAACCATCAGACAAAGCAAGAATAATTGGCACATCAGGTTATATCCTGCTTTGTGGGCATATAGAACCGCTGTTAAGACTGCCACTGGTTTTTCTCCATATCAACTTGTACATGGAGTGGAATCGATATTACCGGTTGAATGCGAGATTCTTTCTTTGAAGCGAGCTGTAGAACTCTTACCAGACACTTCACCATTGGAGGAGTGTTTGGTCCACCTTGAGAAACTTGATGAGCAGCGTCGGGATGCCTTGGTAGCTCTAGAAGTCAATAAACGTCACGTAAAGGTCCAATATGATAAGACTGTCCATCCAAGGAGGTTTAGTGAGGGAGACTTGGTCCTTTTGGGGGATCAACCGAAAGAACCCTTGGGGGTAAGAAAATTTAATCCTATGTGGTGGGGTCTTTACATGGTCAAATGTGTGTTAGAGAAGGGTGCTTATGAGTTAGTGGATTACGAGGGAACAACCTTGGCAGAGCCTAGAAATGGGCTCTATCTCAAGAAGTACTATGCATGATTTTCATCCAAGGCTGGTTATTATATATTAGTGTACAGTTTTGCATAGTTAGGTCTTTTTCTTATTGTGATTGGGTTTGTGATTAGTTTCTATTTATTTTGGTAGATGTCAATGGAATCTTCCACCTACGTAGGATTCGCAGATGGTGCGAGCCATCACACTCAACACTCAGCCTCTGCTGCTTGGGTGATTTATACTCCTATGGGTCAGGTACTGTCTTCAGGAGGCGTATGTCTACGGCCATCTTCCAACAATGTTGCTGAATATAGTGTCGTTATTGAGCTTCTACAGGATGTCATTTCACATGGTGTTCCCTCTCTTGAGGTACGTCTTGATTTGGAGTTAGTAGTGTCATAGCTTAATGGTTTGTACCATGTTAAAGATCCGACGTTATTAAGAATATTCTTACGTGTGAGATTATTAGAGCGCCAATTTGACAATATAACATATATACACATTCCAAGAATTAATAATCAAGTTGCTGACTCATATGCTAACTACGTGTTAGATTGGCATTTGTTTCATTCATAGTAAATTCATCACAAACACAATTTTTACACATGTAAATAAATAAACCGATCACCATAAAACTTTTTATATAAACATCCAAAATGTGATAGTACATAGTGTCATGATACAAAATTGGGGCTCTTGAAACACCAACATATAATACACGGTAATACATCTCTGAAGACTATATCCGTCTAACTTCCGAGGGAGAACATGGCTGGCATAGTGCTAGCTCTGCGTCCTCTGATTCTGATGATGCACTTGAAAATTGGCAAAACCACATGCATGATGTATCCTTTAGAAAGGGTGGTCTGATTACACAATCTCTACGTCATGTTACGACTGAAATTTTTGCATTACTAGTAAACGAAGGGATACCTAAGTTGTCTGCATTCTTAATAGTATTTGAAGAGAGAGTCTCAGAGCCACAACAATTGTTAGCACTGGAGGAAGCAATGACGACTACTCCTGCCCGCTGGTGGGAAGATCATAATAAATCGATTACCGAATGGACGCAGTGTTGCAGGCTAATGATAGTTTATTTTGGTACCGCAGAGGTGTACCACACTGGGAAGTACGATGGGAAGAATGACCCTAACAGCCATTTGGTGGAGTGTCAAACACTATGGGTAGCACAACCAAAGGATGAATGGGTCCATTCCTTTATTCATACCTTGGATGAAATGCCAAGGTCCTGGTACGTATCCGCAGAGTTGTTCAGAGAAATAACTACTTGGGAGGAGTTGACGGTTTGTTTCACCCACACTTTTAGTTTCGTGGATGCCAATCCTGATGTCCATAATGCACTTCAAATCATTCGAGATGTAGTATTGAAATTTGTGCCAGTCGCATATCTTGTGGACCCACATGCGCATTGCCACATGCAATCGATGATGGAATGCTATAATGTGTTTGGCAAGCCGGAGGATGATGATGAGTTGCGGAATATTAATATTCCAAAAACTGAAGGGAGTCTAGATGTCACTACACCAGATGTGCTGACTGATCCCATGACTCAGCCGCTGAAGATTAATAAAGTTAACATTGGGATGGACGAGAATCTGAAGTTCGCAAATGTTAGAGATTACTCAGATGAGAAGACCATGGCCAAGATCATAGATCTCCTACATGACTTTCAAGATCTATTTCCGAAAAAATTCTCAGAAATGAAAGGGATATTGGGAGACCTAGGAGAAATGAAAATCCCATTGAATCCAGATGCCAAACTAGTGCGACAGAGACCATATTGCATGAATCCACAATACAAAGATAGATTCAAAGCTGACCTTAATCGTATGTTGGACCCTGGAATCATCGAACCTGTCGAAGAGTCAGAATGGATCAATCTTATGGTGATCCAAGACAATAAAACTGGTGAAGTTCGGATCTGCATCAACCTCAGGAAACTAAATGATGCCTACATGCATGACCCATTTCCAACACCGTTCATGGATGAGGTACTTGAAGGAGTAGGCGGTCAAGAAATGCACTCTTTTACATATGGGTTTTTGAGTTATCACCAGATCATAATTGCCAAGGAAGATCGACATAAAACAACATTCATCATTGAATGGGGATGTTTTCAATATACAGTGATGCCTTTTGGGTTGAAGAAGTCCCCTCCGGTATTCTCTCAAGTCGTCGTTGCTGCCTTCAAGGATTTCATTCAAAAGTTCCTACATGTGTACATGGATGATTGGATAGTGTACGACCTAATCAAAGATCATTTTCCCAACCTTTGACTGATGTTGGAAAGGTGTCGACAACATCAAATCACGCTGAACTCCAAAAAGTGCATTTTTTGCGACCCATTCAGAATATTGTTAGGTAATATTGTGTGCAAGCAAGGGTTATTGGTCGACCCTGCAAAGATAGATCTCATCTTGATTTTTCCCCCATCGACCAATGTGAACATGCTTCGGGCAATGTTGGGGCACATGGGATATTATCAAAAATTTATCAGAGGATACACTGCGATCACTGCACCTATGGAGAAATTATTGAAGAAAGATGCAGTATTTGAATGGAGTCTAGAGTGTTAGAGTAGCTTCGACACACTGAAGGCCAAGATTGCTTCAGCATCAATACTTGTATTCCCAGATTGGAACAAGGAGTTCCACATTCATGTTGATGCATCTTTCATTGCACTAGGAGTAGTGCTCGCGCAGCCAGGCGATGGAGACTTGGATCACCCTATTGCTTTTGTGAGTCAGAAGTTATCATTCGCAGAGAATAATTATACAACCACATAGCACAAGGGGCTAGCGATAGTTTATGCGCTACAGAAATTCAGGCATTATCTTCTAGGAGGTCACTTCAAGATGTTTACTGACCATTCGTCTTTGAAGTATCTGGTCAATAAGCCTGTGTTGGGGGCGAAGATATGCAGATGGCTACTCCTCTTTCAGGAATTTGATTTTTAGATCATCATGAAGCTGGGTCGCATGAATGATGGCCCTGATCATTTGTCCAAAATCAAGACGGGCGAGGAACATACTAACATTGAATATGGCCTACCTGATGTGCAGTTGTTTCGAGTTGAAATGGCAGATGGCCATTATGCTCCAATAATCCAGTTCTTATTGACAGGAGTCGCACTAGAAGAACTTTCCACAAGTCAAAAGAAGCAGTTGGTGGTTAAGGCTTATGACTTTCAGTTGATTGCTGGACACTTGTATAAGATGGGACCTGATAAAATTTTGCAGCGATGTGTCCTCCCACATGAACAAGAGCATATTTTGGAAGAAGCACATGCTGGCATAGCTAGGGAACACTATGGAGGACGGGCTACCATGCGGAAGGTGCTTTGCGCAGGGCTTTGGTGGCCACTCTTCACAATGATGTGTTATGTTGTGCCCGGAGCTGCGATGTCTGTCAACACATTGGGAAACCATCACGATGGGATGAGATGCCACTCATACCCCAGGTAACTTTGCAACCCATTTGATAAATGGGTGGTATACTTTATGGTTTCGATCAACCCACCTGGGAAAAGAACTGGTGTGCGATACATAATCACTGTAACAGACTATTTGACGTGATGGGCAAAGACTGCACCAGTTGTGGACTGTACTGCTGCGATGACAACCATATTTCTATTTGAGAATATTGTGACGTGGTTTGGATTCCCGAGAATATTGATGAGTGATCAGGGTAGTAATTTTATCAACTGCATAGTATGAGCACTGACAGAAGAATTGCAGGTTCAACACAAGAAAAGTACACCATACCATCTGCAAGTGAATGGAACTGTGGAGGCATTCAACAAAATATTGGAGAACGCACTTACCAAGGTATGTAACACTGACCGAGGTGACTGGGATATGAAGATTCCTACAGTGTTGTGGGCCTATTGCACAACATGCAAGATATTGATAGGGAAAACACCATTAAAATTGGTATATGGGAAAGAGGTAGTTATTCCTATGGAATACATCGTTCCAAGTCTGTGCATTGCTGCTGTGACCAGAATGGATGATGATGCTGCGCTAGAGGAGTGATTAGCACAACTGATACATCTTGAAGAATATTGTTTCATTGCAAGTTTCCACCAACGTGTTTAGAAAGATCGACAGAAGGCATGGCACGATCGTCACATAAAGAACAAACAATTTCAGCAAGGAGATTTGGTGCTGCTGTGTGACAACAAGTTCTTGAAGCATCCGGGTAAGCTACAAATGCACTGGCTTGGCCAATATCTTGTCAATTCTATTACCTCTATGGGTGCAGTTCAATTATAGTAGTTAGATGGCACGATCTGCCAAATCTCATGAATGGAAGCCGCATGAAGCCCTATCGGACGTGGGAAGGACCGCGTAATGCCTGAGGTAGTGCGCACTAAAAAAAACGAACAAGAAAGAAAGAAAATATAGGTAGAGGTAGGGTAGATAGCAAGCGAAAGGGCACGTCAGAAGGGGCTGCATAAGAGTAGGAGTCATTAGTGCATTTAGAAGGATCTGTCGCAACAGCTGAAGGGTTGCGGCATAGTCAAAATCAGAAATAGATAAAGAGTAGGTAGTCTAATTAACCAGATATCACTACATACTGCTTGAGCTGCCGCGCAAAGAAGGGGAAGGATAAATAGAAAGAAGACGTGATTATGCTAAGAGAGAGGGGATGCGACAAGAGAATAGTTGGTCACATGGAGAAGAGGAGTTGCACCGACAGAACAATAGTTGCATGGAAGCGAGTGACTGTGCCTGAGAAAGTGGTTATGTGCAAGGACATGCCTAAGCCAGAGGAAGTGACTACACCAAAAGGAGATGCTAAACAAGCAGAAGAGTCAATAGCATCATTTAGAGGATGGATCCAGCCAACCAAAAGACGGTGACCGACCATCACATCAACACTCAATGATGATCGTTAAGACAGGTGAATGGAAACAATTTTTGACATAACATCTAATGATAGCAGATCCAAGTAGGATGTGGGTATAATCTGTGGTGTAATTGAATCATTAATGCAGGATTTATCCCTAATGATGAACGCCATATGACAATGATGATATCTGAAGTGAGGCTCATGTTATAAGAATATGGGAAGGTGGGAAGATGTCCAGTCATTGAGAGGACACCATGGGGTGAATTTACATAGTCCAAAGTTGTAGAGGTAGGAATCTCTGCTGCGTAAGGAAATGGAAACCGACGCTACTATGCAGTGCACCCTGCATACTGGGGATATTTTGAGTGAGAACGCTTCATCAGAAGAAATTGAAGAAGGGTACTAGTGATCAAGTACAAGAAGGGTACTAGTAACAAAGTGGCAGATATGCTCTCTAGACCTCCTATTGTTGCATATATTGTTTTGAAAAATGCTTCTTTGTCCCATGAAAATTATATTGAGCAGTATGCTACTGATGATGATTTCAAGGAGATTTATGAGAAGCTAACCAATGGCACACAGGTGGAAGACTACTATTTGCAGGGAAATTTGCTCTATCATTTGGGCAAGTTATGTGTTCCTATCAGTGAAAGAGTCCATGTAATACGAGAAGCTCATACTTCTCTTGTATCAGGGCATTTTGGGGTAGGTAAGACTTTGGCTCATTTGCAAAGACTTGTGTATTGGCCTCGCATGAAAGACATTGTAACAAAATATGTAAAGGGGTGGGTGATGTGCTCTACTTGTAAGCCCACTAATAGAAAATTGGGGCTGTACTCACCACTTCATGTTCCTTCCCATCCTTGGGAAAGCATTTCCATGGATTTTGTGGGGGGTTTGCCTATGTTTAGGAGGGGTCATGACTACTTGTATGTGGTCGTGGATAGGTTTAGCAAGATGTGTATTCTTATGCCATGTAAAAATCAAGTCACTGCAGAGCAGGATGCTTCTCTCTTTTTTCAGCATGTATGGGTTCACTTTGGACTTCCTACGTCCATTATCTTGGATCGGGACTCCCGATTCCTTGGAGAGTTTTGGACAAATTTATGGTGTATGATGGACACCAAGCTGAGGAGGAGCACCGCTTTCCATCCACAGATCGATGGATAGACAGAGGTAGTCAACAGGACAATTTTCCATTTGATTCGAGGCTATTGCAACAATCATCCTAAGTTATGGGATGAACAGATCCAGTATGTGCAACATGCCTACAACAGGGCTATGCATTCTTCCACTCAGAGCTCGCCATTTGAGACATGCTTTGGGTACTTGCCAAAGACTCCATTGGAGTTGAATTATGGGAGAGAGGTTGGTTCAAGCACTTCCAAGGATGAAGACAAAGCTCACAGGTTCATTCAGAGAGTTCACCAAGTACATCAAGCAGTGCAAGAGAAGTTGGAGAAGAGTCAAGCCCAGTACAAGGCTAGCAGTGACAAGCATAGAGTTGATCATCAGTTTCAGGTGGGAGATCAAGTGTGTCTTCTCATCAACAAGAAGAGGATGAACGGATAAGGCAAGAAGCTCAATCCCATTAGATATGGTCCCTTCACCATCTTGGAGAAGATTGGGACGAATGCCTTTCACTTAGAGCTACCACCATACATGCAGATCTACTCAGTGGTGAATGTGGAGAACTTGAAACTCTATGAGCCTCCCATGATCATGGATGAAAGGGAGAATGTCTCATTGCCATCAGTTGATGAATTTTCTCCTGAGTACATGGATGAGCTAAAGGAAGATGTCATCTTGGACAGAAGAACAAGGAATTCTCGTAGAGGTGATGTTGATTATCTTTGAGTGGGCATCAGAGGCACTCATCCAAGCAAATCCAAGTGGATCAAGAAGGAGAAAGTGACGGATAAATTCCCTCACCTATATGTTGATTAGTAAAGGATTTTGGAGGCCAAAAGCTTCTCAGGGGGAGGAATGATCCAGGAGGATCCAAGAAGGAATTTTTTTTTAAGTCCCCTAATCTCAACAAAACTAGCACCAGATTGAAGGGCTTGTCGAGACGATTCCAACGGCATTCGTTTCACCTCAAACGGACTCTGTATGAGAAAGTTATCGCGTTCTGTTGTATTGATGAAACAGGCAAATTTGGCAAAATGGGGGTGACACGTGGCACCACTGGCAGGGTGACACGTGGAATCCATACAGTATGGATGAGGTGACATGGCATGTACATACAGACCAATGGAGATTGAACACATGGCAGTACGGGTAGTGACTTGGCAGTTGGATGGACGTCGATTGGGCATAAGGTGGACCAATCCTAGGCTGCCACGTGGCAGCACGGGATTGGCCAATAAATCTAATACAAAATTATGGCCTCCGCGGGGTTCGACCCCATGACCTCTGCAAAGAATGCTGAGCACCTTCGCCACTCGGGCTACATGTGGTTCTTGGTATGCATATGCAATAAAATTTATTTAAGGTTGGGTTAAAGTTTATATTGGCGCAAAAAGGGGCCGGGACTAGCCCCGACCCCTGGTTCTCCCCTTCGGCAATAACGAGGAGCTCTAACCGAAACGATTATGCACCAACAACGCCAATAGTTCCGTTGCATATGGATCCCATGGAGCCCGCGTAAATTTAGTGCACATGCCATATAAAAGTGGGTTGAAACAACAAATTGGTTTGTAAATAAATTATTTGTTATGTGGGTTGTTCTCCATAGTTTCGGTTGGGTAGGTTATAACAAGGGCCAATATAATATGCTATAGTTGGTAAATTTCCAACTAAAAACTTTTAATAAAAATCCCAACCACATGAGATCCAACTTAGGAGTTGTAACTCCATGCCCATTGAGGAAAATTTGTTGTAACCAAAGAGAACATGAGGAAAATGTGAAGAGGGGCAAGCCAAACTATATAAACCCCCTTGGTTTCCATTGCCACTCATGCTTTGGAGTGGAGAATTTGTAGCTAAAGGAGAGAAGGAAGATTGTGTAGCTCTGTAGGAGGAAGGTACGAGTGTTTATACTCGTTTTACACCGTCTTCAGGCTTCAGAGTTGCTGGAAGCAGTCTTGTTGTGTTTTGGGCAGCGGTTCTCTTCCTGACCATTATTGCCAAGGTATCATTGTATCATTGCCATGTATTTTGCCTTCATGCTGAGATTATAGATCAGCCCTCCTATTGAGAAGCAGGCCCGGAGACGTAGTCCATCTTGGACGAACTCCGTTATCAACTTGTTGTCTTTATGTGCGTATTGTTTATGCTGTTTGGTTCTCTTCTTATGGATTTGTGAGCTTCATTCATGCTCTTTATGCAATTCATGTTAACGTCATAGCGTAGCAAATATCTTGTTTTCGGATCATGTGGTATCAGAGCAGGACTATTTGACGTTGGATTGTGAGTGTGGATGCTCATGAGGGCTAAACTGCAAGATGGTGAGGGTACATTAGAGCCTTACAATTCCAATATCGGATGTGCACACCGAAGGAGGAAGATGGATGCTAATGATGCCCGCGTCGAGATGGAGGCAAACTTTCACAAAGTATTCTACATGATGGCCGACAAGGTAGACAACTTGTTTGCAGACTATGAAGAACGCATGGCAAAATAAATAAAAGGCAGTGAAGTAAAGAAGGAAGACAAAGAAGTGAAGGACGAAGGCAATGCTTCAGTTAACCAAGGAGGAGGTGGCGAAGAGCCTCCTGAGCCTCCCTCTTCACCTTCAGCTTCAAGCACAAGTTCAAGTGCTTCTTCCTCATCTCATTCTCAACATTCCAAGGTTCCTCACAAAGAGCCTCAAAAGAAGCCCTTATTGAAGCTCGATGTGAAGTTTGATTTGCCCATGTTTAGTGGGGAAGCGAATACAGAGAAGTTGAACAATTGGATAAGGCAAATTGAGGTCTATTGCTGAGTCCAGCAGATCAAAGAAGAAGATGTGAAGATTCAGTTGGCTTCACTTCGGCTGACAGGCACCGCACTTGTATGGTGGGAAAGCAAGCTTCAACAAGGTAGCAAACAAATGGGTAATCTTCTCTCATCGTGGCCTGCTTTCATTTCTGTTTTACGTAAGAAATTTTATCCATTGGGTTATGTTCAAAAGGCTATGATGGATTGGAAAAGTTTTAGACAAGGAAAGGGTCAGAGTGTTCAGAATTTTACTGAAGAATTTAGAAAGAAAGCCTTAGAGTTGAATATTTCTTTAGATTCTCCTGACACTCTTTTGAAGTACATTGGTGCTCTTCATCATTATCTATGCCATACTTTGCTGTTGTTAAATCCTACCAGTGTGGATGAAGCAAGTGTTCAGGATACTCATCTTGAGAGCAGGGGGAAGCATTTTCAAGAAGACCATCCGAAGAATCCTTTCAAGCCCAACAACAACCACAAGTGCAAAAAGAAAGACAAGAGAAAGAAGACAGCTACTTCCAAGAAGGAAGGAGGAAAGCTCCATTGCAAACATTGCGACAATGATGGGAATGATGAAGAAAGTTATTGGAAGTTGCATCCTGAACAGAGGCCAAAGCATTATGGAGGAAAAAAGAAGAAAAATACCGTTGCAACAGCACAACGAGATTTGGGTTCCGACTCAGGTGACGAAACCATGATTACAGCCGTGGGAATGCAAGGTAACAAAAATCCTCATACTAGTTCAAGTTCTACTCATGTTTCTAAAGAAAATGATAAAAGAAGGAGTGAGTTGTTTCACATCAGAGTTGTGTCTAAGCATACAAAGATTGAAACATTATTTGATCCGGGTTCTCAAGTAAATTTGATCTCATAATCAGTTGTTAAGAAGTTGGGCATACAAACTAAACCTCACCCCAAGCCTTATCCTCTTGGATGGTTATGTGATAATGCTAAGCTACAGGTGACTAAGCAATGCAGGTTAAGGTTTCCTATTGCTTCAAAGTTGATCGATGAGGTGGACTTAGATGTTGTTCCTCTTGACATCTGAGGTATCGTATTAGGAAGCCCATACTTGTATGATCGAAAAGCAGTATTCTTTCGTCATGAGAACAAGTACCATCTCACCAAAAATGGGGTGGAGTACATTGCGAGAGCTCACAGTATGAAGGCTAACACCACTCTTGTTAGTGCAGGATAGATGAAGAGACTCATCAACACTAATAAGAGATACATGCTCATGGTTGTGAGAGCAAAAGATGCTGAAGCATCCGATGCTTTCAAAGGTTGTGATCCTTCTCATAAAAAGGCTATGATTGATATTGTGGCTAACTATGACGAAATATTTCAGGAACCTACAGGTTTGCCTCCCAAAAGGGAGATTCAACATGAGATTCATCTCCAGCAGGATGCCCCTCTTCCTAATGTGGGCATGTATAGGTTGTCCGCAGTTGAAATGGCAGAGATTAAGAAGCAGGTTCAAGACTTGCTGGACCAAGGAGTGATTAGACCTAGCTCCTCTCCATGTGGTTCGCCAATTGTGTTGGTGATGAAGAAAGATGGAACATGGAGGATGTGCATTGACTATCGGGATCTCAAAAAGATCACGATTAAGAATCGATACCCACTTCCTCGCATAGATGACTTGCTCGACCTGTTGAAAGATGTTGTGTTCTTTACCAAGTTGGATTTGCGCAGTGGCTACCACCAGATCAGAATTGCAGAAAGAGATGTGTGGAAGACGGCCTTCAATACCAAGCAAGGTCTATTTGAGTGGTTGGTGATGCCCTTTGGGATTTGCAATGCACCTGCAACCTTCATGCGGGTAATGAATGATGTTTTCCGGCCATTCTTAGATGATTTTGTCATTGTATACTTAGATGATATCTTGGTCTTTAGAAAAACTTGGGAAGCACATGTGGGGCATGTAAAGCAAGTATTAGATATTTTGAAAAAGGAGAAATTGTATGTAAAATTTTCAAAGTGTGAATTTGGCAAAACTTGATTAGTTTACTTGGGTCATATTGTAGGAGGTGGAAATTTAAAAATTGATCCTTCAAAAGTTGATGTAATTGCCAATTGGCCTAATCCTACTAACGCTACTGAAGTGAGAAGCTTTTTAGGAGTTGTTCAATATTGGAGGAGGTTCATTCAGAACTTCTCATACATAGCTTCTCCTTTGCATGCCTTAACAAGTGTGAAGAAAGCCTTACAGTGGGGAGGTAAGTAGCAGAAAGCATTCGACACATTGAAGGGAAAGATCAGCACCACCCCAATCCTAGCCTTGCCTGATTTGCAACAACCATTTGAAATAGAGACAGATGCCAGTGGATATGCCATGAGGGCAGTATTGATGCAGCACCGCAAGCCTATTTGCTACCATTCAGAGACTTTTATTCAAGCAATGATCAACTACCCCACCTATGACAAAGAGTTGTATGCTTTGGTTCAGAGTGTCAAGAAGTGGAAACACTACTTGATGGGTAAGGAGACGATCATCCATACCGATCATCAGCCCTTGCAGTATCTCCAGTATTAGACTAAGCTCCAGCAAGCTCGTCATTTCAAGTGGATGGGATTCCTTCAACAATTCCATCTAGTGATCAAGTACAAGAAGGGTACTAGTAACAAAGTGGCAGATATGCTCTCTAGACCTCCGATTGTTGCATCTATTGTTTTGAAAAATGCTTCTTTGTCCCATGAAAGTTATATTGAGCAGTATGCTACTGATGATGATTTCAAGGAGATTTATGAGAAGCTAACCAATGGCACACAGGTGGAAGACTACTATTTGCAGGGAAAGTTGCTCTATCATTTGGGCAAGTTATGTGTTCCTATCAGTGAAAGAGTCCATGTAATATGAGAAGCTCATACTTCTCTTGTATCAGGGCATTTTGGGGTAGGTAAGACTTTGGATCATTTGCAAAGACTTATGTATTTGCCTCGCATGAAAGACATTGTAACAAAATATGTAAAGGGGTGGGTGATGTGCTCTACTTGTAAGCTCACTAATAGAAAATTGGGGCTGTACTCACCACTTCCTGTTCCTTCCCATCCTTGGGAAATCATTTCCATGGATTTTGTGGGGGGTTTGCCTATGTCTAGGAGGGGTCATGACTACTTGTATGTGGTCATGAATAGGTTTAGCAAGATGTGTATTCTTATGCCATGTAAAAAGCAGGTCACTACAGAGCAGGCTGCTTCTCTCTTTTTTCAGCATGTATGGGTTCACTTTGGACTTCCTACGTCCATTATCTCGGATCGGGACTCCTGATTCCTTGGAGAGTTTTGGACAAAGTAATGGTGAATGATGGACACCAAGCTGAAGAGGAGCACCACTTTCCATCCACAGACCGACGGACAGACAAAGGTAGTCAACAGGACAGTTTTCCATTTGCTTCGAGGCTATTGCAACAAGCATCCTAAGTTATGGGATGAATAGATCTAGTATGTGCAACATGCCTACAACAGGGCTATGCATTCTTCCACTCAGAGCTCGCCATTTGAGACATGATTTGGGTACTTGCCAAAGAATCCATTGGACTTGACTTATGGGAGAGAGGTTGGTTCAAGCACTTCCAAGGATGAAGACAAATCCCGCAGGTTCATTCAGAGAGTTAAACAGGTACATCAAGTAGTGCAAGAGCAGTTGGAGAAGAGTGAATCCCAATACAAGGCTCGCCGTGACAAGCATAGAGTTGATCATCAGTTTCAGGTGGGAGATCAAGTGTGGCTTCACATCAGCAAGGAGAGGATGAACGGGTAAGGCAAGAAGCTCAATCCCATCAGATATGGTCCCTTCACCATCTTGGAGAAGATTGGGACGAATGCCTTTCGCTTAGAGCTACCGCCATACATGCAGATCTACTAAGTGGTGAATGCGGAGAACTTGAAACTCTATGAGCCTCCCATGATCATGGATGAAAGGGAGAATGTCTCATTGCCATCAGTTGATGAATTTGCTCTTGAGTACATGGATGAGCTAAAGGAAGATGTCATCTTGGACAGAAGAACAACGACTTCTCGCAGAGGTGATGTTTATTATCTTCGAGTGGGCATCAGAGGAACTCATCCAAGCAAAGCCAAGTGGATCGAGAAGGAGAAAGTGAGGGAGAAATTCCCTCACCTATCTATTGATTAGTAAAGGCTTTTGGAGGCCAAAAGCTTCTCAGTGGGGAGGAATGATTCAGGAGGATCCAAGAAGGAATTTTTTTTTGAAGTCCTCTAATCTCAACAAAACTAGCACCAGATCGAAGGGATCGTCGAGACAATTCCAATGGCGTTCATTTCATCTCAAACGGACTCCGTATGAGAAAATTATCATGTTCTGTTGTATTGAATATGAAACTGGCAAATTTGGCAAAATGGGGGTGCCACATGGAACCACTGGCAGGGTGACACGTGGCATCCGTATAGTACAGAGGATGTGACATGGCATGTACGTATGGACCAATGGAGATTGAACATGTGGCATTACGGGTAGTGACATGGCAGTTGACTGGACGTCGACTGGGCATAAGGTGGACCAATCCCAGGCCGCCACGTGGCAGGACGGGATTGACCAATAAATCTAATACAAAATTATGGCCTCCGCGGGGTTCGACCCCATGACCTCTGTGAAGAATGCTGAGCACCTTCACCACTCGGGCTACGTGTGGTTCTTGGTATGCATTTGCAATAAAATTTATTTAAGGTTAGGTTAAAGTTTATATTGGCACAAAAACGGGTCGGGACTAGCCTCGACCCCTGGTTCTCCCCTTCAGCGATGACCAGGAGCTCTGACCAAAATGATTACGCACCAACAACACCAACAGTTCCATTGCATATGGAGCCCATGGAGCCCGCGTAAATTTAGTGCACATGCCATATAAAAGTGGGTTGAAACAACAAATTGGTTTGTAAATAAATTATTTGTTATGTGGGTTGTTCTCCATAGTTCCAGTTGGGTAGGTTATAAAAAGGGCTAATATAATATGCTATAGTTGGTAAATTTCCAACTAAAAACTTTTAATAAAAATCCCAACCACATGAGAACCAACTTAGGAGTTGTAACTCCATGCCCATTGAGGAAAATTTGTTGTAACCAAAGAGAACATGAGGAAAATGTGAAGAGGGGCAAGCCAAACTATATAAACCCCCTTGGTTTCCATTGCCACTCATGCTTTGGAGTGGAGACTTTGTAGCTAAAGGAGAGAAGGGAGATTGCGTAGCTCTGCAAGAGGAAGGTACGAGTGTTTATACTCGTTTTACACCGTCTTTAGGCTTTGGAGTTGCTGGAAGCAGTCTTGTTGTGTTTTGGGAAGCAGTTCTCTTCCTGACCATTGTCGCCAAGGTATCATTGTATCATTGCCATGTATTTTTCCTTCATGTCGAGATTAGAGATCGGCCCTCCTATTGAGAAGCAGGCCCAGAGACGTATTCCATCCTGGACGAACTCCGTTATCAACTTGTTGTCTTTATGTGCATATTGTCTATGCTGTTTGGTTCTCTTCTTATGGATTTGTGAGCTTCATTCATGCTCTTTATGCAATTCATGTTAACATCGTAGAGTAGCAAAGATCTTGTTTTTAGATCAATGTATCAATATACAAACCAAGACAATACCAAAGTCGACAAGACTAAATTTAGAAAATGAAAATACAGAAGGGAAAAGCTTTAGATGCAAATCAAACCATGTCAAAATGACCAAACCTATTCGTACAATACTCAAAGTTGAAAAAACCGACAAGGAGGATATCGACCGAATGACTACAACCAACTTTCCTACCACATTATCACAGTTTAAGGAAGGAATTCGACCACTCAATGAAGCCAAAGCACCAAAATGGCTAGATGCTAAAGTCAAAACTAGAGAGTTCAACATATCAAATGATGATCGACCAAAAATAGCAAAAATTGGAGACTACTGGTCGGAAGCACAAATGACAGAGATCACAAACCTACTGAAAGAATTTCAGGATGTATTTGTTAGAGACTATAAGGATCTTAAAGGTCTAGTACATGAAATGGGAAAAATGAAGATCGACATGAAACCTGACGTTCGACCTGTCAAGAAACAACCATATAAAATAGCTCACAAATACAAAGAAATAGTCAAGAAAGAGATTGATAGCATGCTTGCAGCAGGAATCATCTACCCTATTGACCAATCAGAATGGGCAAGTCCAATGGTGGTTCAACCAAAGAAACATGATCCAACCAAGCTAAGGATCTGTGTCGATTTCAGAGAACTCAATAAAGTTACATTAACAGACCCATTTCCAACTCCTTATGCAGATGAAATCTTAAATGAGGTAGTAGGACATGAATGCTACCCATTTACAGATGGATTCTCAGGTTATACCCAAGTGTCAATAGCCAAAGAAGATCAGAAAAAGACAACATTTGTATGTGAATTTGGCTCATTTGCTTACAGGGTTATGCCTTTTGGACTTAAAAATGCACCTGCAGTCTTTTCAAGGATTGTGGTTAAAACATTTCAGCAGTACATTTACAAAATAATGGTAGTATATTTCGATTATTGGACAATATACTCTAAACTAAAGGACCATTGTAAATGGCTAAGACTTATGTTGGAACAATGTCGACAGATCCAACTATCACTGAACATCAAGAAGTGCATATTTTTAACTCCTATAGGAATACTATTAGGTCATATCGTCTGTAAAGAAGGTATTAAAGTCGACTTCACAAAAATAAAAATCATCCTTGACTTAAAACCCTCGATGAATCCGAAACAAGTCAGGGTACTACTTGGTCATACAGGATACTATAGAAAATTCATAAGACATTATTCAGACATGACATACCCATTGGAATAATTGATAAGAGATGATCAGGAATTTAATTGGATAGAGGAGTGCGACATATCATTCGAAAAACTAAAAAGAAAGCTAGTCGAAGCACCTATCCTAAGGTTTCCAAACTGGTCGACTAAATTCCATGTCCACATCGACGCATCAGGTCTAGAAATAGGAGCAATCCTAACTCATCCAGGAGATGATGGAATGGATTATCCTATAGTTTACAGTAGCAAAAAACTAAAAAAAGCTGAACGAAACTATTCGACGACAGAAAGAGAAGCATTAGGAATGGTCTTTGAACTACAAAAATATCGACACTACCTACTAGCTAACCCATTTGTCTTCTATACCAACCACCAAGCACTAAAATAACTTGTCAATAAGCCACTACACCATGGAAGAATCTGTCATTGTCTACTTCTATTCCAAGAATTTGAATTCAAAGTCATTGTCAGACCAGGTAAGTTAAATGTCGGTCCCGACCACTTATCTTGAATCGACACAGGGGAGGAACTGATAGGAGTCGAAGATGACTTACCAGATGCACATCTATTTCGAATAGAAGCAGTCCCGATAGAGTTAGAGGAAATAGCTCAATTTTTAGAAGATGGACAAGCACCAGAAGGTATGAGTACAAAGAAGAAACAAATTTTAGCCATGAAAGCCGCACCATATAGCATCATAAATGAATTCTTGTACAAAATGGGTTTGGATGACATCCTTAGGAGGTGTGTACTGGAACACGAAAGAAATAATATCATGCATGAAGCACATTACGGACCTACTGGAGGACACTTCCAAGTAGACACGGCTGCAAAGAAAATCCAACAATCAGGGTTTTGGTTGCTGACACTTCACAAAGAATGCAAAAATTTTGTAAGCCAATGTGACTGATGTCAACGACTGGGTTGACCCCTGCCTAGCACAGAAATGCCTTCGATATCAGTAAACCCAAGTTTGACATTTTAAATTTGGGCTATCGACTTCATAGGACCATTTCCCATACCAACAAAAAGAACAAGTGCAAGGTACATAATAAATGCAGTCGAGTATGTAACCAAATGGGCAGAGGCAGGACTAGTCAACACATGTTGCAGTGAAATAGCCACAAAATTTATCTATGAAAATATTATCACCTGATTTGGATGTCCTCTAACCCTAATCAACGACTAGGGAACACACTTTATGAATAGAACTATCAAATCCCTAACAGACCAATTCCAAATCGACCATCCTTAGTCGAATGGAGCAATTGAAGCATTCAACAAAACATTAACAAAAGGATTAACAAAAATATGTAATGCTAATAAAGATGACTGGGATGAAAAGATACCTGCAGTACTATGGGAATACATAATAGCATACAAACGTTCAACCGACCAAACCCTCTTTCGGCTAGTGTATGGACAAGAAGCAATAGTTCCATTACATTTCCGACAACAGACACCTATTATCGTAGAGATTTTACATGTCAATGTCGAACAAGGAAGAACGGACCAACTATTGCAACTAAGTAAACTTGAAGAACACCAACTAATGGTGATACAACATCAAGAAATCCAAAAATAGCAACAAAAAGCATGGCACGACAGAAACATCAAAAACAAAAACTTGTCAGTAGGAGATCTTGCTTTACTATATAACAGTCAGGTAAAAGGAAAACCTAAAAAGCTACACACAGAATGGATGGGACATTATGTTGTTGAAGAAATACATGCCAACGGATCAGTCCAACTAAGGACGTTACAAGGCGTAGCATTTCGGAAACTCGTTAATGGGGCCCAACTAAAACGCTATAGAAACTAAACAAATCTTAAAAGAAAAAAAAATATAACGACCATAACGGTTAAAAAAAAGCTATAAAAATCTAAAAATCCAAAAAGAAAAATAGTACCGATACACACACAAAACTATGACAGGAAACAACCATTTTCACCATCAACATCATGCCTATCAACACGATACCATCAAACACTTTCATAACCAACATCGATTGACGACCTCGATAGTCCCATCGCGCATTCATGGCTTCGAGCACCAAAACCAAATCACCATTAACGCACACTCAACTGTTCTTGCTAGACCATCATGTCCACCATTAATACACTCCTTGACAAAAACATCCAACGCTTCAACTATAAATACTGAACCACCAAAGGATCATTCACCGCAATTCAAATAGAGAGAGCAACAGAGCAACTAGACGACTAAAATCCCAGAACACCGAAGTAAAATCGACTAGTAGACTGACAAGATGGCACCAAAATAAACCAAAGCCTCAGCCAAGACCAAGGAACTATAGACTGTGGAGACACCATTAGTGAGGAGACTAAAGAACATCAAGAATGCTAAGATGCAAGAGGGCTCATGGACAAAACCATGGGCCGAGATAAAAAAGTGGGCTTATGTCGACAAGAAGCCTACCCCTACTGCAGAGAAGATACAACACAATACCATTGTAAATTATGTCAACGCGGCACTCATGGCTAGTTTTGCAGGCAGAAAAGAAACAACAGTAAAATTTATCATAAGCCGGTACCACAACGACCAATTTTACTTCGACCGACTGGTTGACATCTCTGGGGAAGTCATTTACAAACTGACAGGGCTATCAAACAAAGGATACCCAGTACCTGTCGATATCAAAGAAGGATTGGTTGAAGAACTAGCAGGGTTGGCATCGGGAAAAAACTCGAAAGGGTTAATGATTAGTCACATAACAGCTCAAATGCCACAGATTGTGGCCAAAATCATAGCTATTACACTCACAATGGCAGGTCATGGAAGCGACCTCAAACTGGATATGTTAGAGGCAGTAGACACCATTGAAACTAATGGAAAGGTATACAAATTGGCTGAGTATGTCACTAACATGATAAAAAATATCTGTGAGAAATGACAAGAGACGGGAGGAATTATCAGGTTTCTGTCCCTTATCTTATGGATAGTAATGTTCTCTATTTTCCCTGAAGGAAACAAAAATTTTCAAGAACCGATAAGATTTCATATGTGGAGATTCAAACCGTTCTCCCAGAATGGAACAATGAAGGAACTTTCCAATGGAAAGGTGTTGTTGGAAAACTGGCTCCAGCAGCTCAAAGTTCGCACGACCAGATGGAGGGTGCCTCAGAACATCCGACGAAGTCTACCCAAAAAGGCCCACATTTAGCTATAGCTTGACCATACTGCGGTGTGGTACTTGCAGGGCACCAAACCAAATGCAAAGAATCTCGACTACTATCCGACAGTCGAAGAAATATTTTAGGATCTATCTCGATAGGCTGGAACAAAAGTGCCAATACCAACAAGAGCAAAGGAAACCGACTTCTCGGTAGAGGAGCCATTAACAGACCAGGAGAAGGAGGAGGATTATGAGCTTAACTTATACATCAGGACCTTTGTGTTGGAGGAGACACCAGTCGAAGGCACTAGCTGACTGCAAATCATAATCAAGCCTCTCACGGCACAAAGAGAAGAGACACACGCAGAACAACAGGTAACCAATTTGGTTGAAGAAAGTCTCATCCCGACCCAAGACCCAAGGGGAGAAATAGAAACTGAAAATCTAGAGTATGCTCTCACCAAAGGCATTATAACCAGATTGTCGAAGGAGATAGCAGCCTCAAGAAAAATAAAGAAAACACAGGAACAAGAGAAAGGGAAAGGTAAGCGCAGGCTTATCATTGTAGAGTCTTCAGAGGATGAGGAGGAACTAGCAGCTATGGCCCTTGACATAATAGAGGATGCCGCAGCAAATAAAGTGCCGGTGGAGACCCAATTTCAAAAATTTGTCAAGGCAGGGGCACAACAAGGTTGACCAAAGAAGGTGAAGAGCACAAACACTTTGATGGCTGAAAATGTTGTGGATCTTGTGTCTACACCCCCATCTCTGTCTTGGACAAAAATAACATAGGAGCTAATACCTCAACAAATTTCAGTGAGTCCACTGGACTTATGCAAAAATGCTATGTCGGAGGCTGTGAAGGAAAAATACGACCATGACAGAGACCTCCGGGCATACATTGAAAAACTGCCTAAAATATTCACCACGGTACAAAAACTCTCTACCAAATCCCCTTTGTTTGAAGCTGGTGGATCTAGACAACCTGGCCAAGCACTCCAGAGGCTAAATACTTTTGCAACTGTGACTTTTAACTTTGAGAGAAACCTCAACAAATAAGCTGAATTTGTCACATGTCAGATCACGTCTATCACTCAAACCAACCCTAAACCCCATCCACTAGCCCCTGAACTGACCGGAGATGAGGATGGAGAAAACATGGAGGAAATAAGTCGAGAAATTGACTAAATGTTCTCTGACCTAGATTCACCCCCTCAAATCAAAAATCCACCACTCGACCACACTTCCACCAACCCAATCACACCCGACCATTCACCAAACCCATCACCACCACCTCCCGACTCAGAACCCTTAATTCAACCAGCTACACCAGAACCACCTCGACCGCAACCATTAGCATTGACCGCATCCGCTTCTGGACCCTCTGCATCCAACCAACTAGAGGCACAACCAAATGTAGCAATCATCCCACCACCCTAACCAGAAATACCATCCATCACTGCTGCCCCACAAACAGAGCCACCACAAATAGAGCCATACAAGCACAAGAAGAAGAAGGAGAAAAAGAAGAAGGATCATCGTGAATAGACGACAATGGTCCATATCAGTCAGCTTGGGTCAACCACTGTAGTCGATGCAACTAAGTTGAGAGATGCAAAGCTAGGAAAACTCCTGGAAACCCTAGCAGTCGAAGCAAAGACAAGGAGCCAGCAGATACATAAGGAGCTCAACAACAATGAAAAAGAACAAGTCGAGTTCCTCAACAAATGCAGAAACCTTATACAATCGGTAATACCAGGACCAATAGAGGTCTACACTGACAAACCACTAGAAAGAGCTTATCGGTTGTTTGAGAGCGTGATGTCGGCGCTGCAGGCACAAATTCAGGACACAAAAGAGGAGTAGAAAGAAGAAACTGTTTGACTATTGATGGAGCAGCACACAACCTTTTCAGAAGCAAACAAGGTGTTGCAAGATCACATGGAGGAGTCTGTCATCACAAAAGAAATACTGCGAGACTGACCTGCTTACTACAGGTGAGTCTATTAGCAAACCAGGCAGACCCAATAGGAGATCCAAGCACTTGAGTAAAGGAAAAGCACGGATGCAGCACTTAGAAGCACAATTGAAGATCAAATAGTGCTTGAAACAACCAAACTGCAGAAGCTCGAGCGAGAATCACATCAGTGGGTGCAACAAGCCATTCCAAACCTAGAAAAAGTAGACATCATCTGCCCGTAGATGAAAAGACTACTAGAGACAGTGGAGAAAAAGGACCAGCTTATGGGTCCTCACATGGAAAAAATAGCAAAAGTTTCCATACCAGAGAAAATGTCGATCTTATGCAGTCTGACTACACTAACCATCGACATACAGAAAATTTTTCAAAGTTGGATGGATTTCCAACATCAACTGGCAGTGACAGCTAAATAAATTGTCGAAGTCTATGTACAGAAAATACTAACCATCAGACTTCACATCCCATGAAGATCAAGCACAAATAATGACTACTTAGACGGACAAAGAAATTTTGGGTACCTCCCTGTTTCTTCGGGACAAAGAAACATTTTGTTCATGGGGGAGATGTTGGAGGAGAAAGTTAGTAAGCTGACTTGAACGACAGCTGACTTAGTCGATCAGCCGACTAGTTAGAGATTAGGTCGGCCACCTAAGGTCGTGTCGGTTGAGTGAACCGATAGGTAGTTATTTGTAACTATTTGTAATTCATATATATTAGGCTGTTGAGCTAGATGAGAACTTGGTTCAGTTCTCTGTATTGTATGGACCCTCTCATGTTAATATAATCTGTTATTCTATCTACTTGTTCTAATCTCTTGTCTCTGTTATGTATGTATGTTGTAGTATGTATTATTGGTAACCTTATGTGATATGTGAGATTACAACAATCATCAACACATTCAAAAAAGAGTCACAAGATATAATGTTTGTAATAATTTTGTATTTCAACAACTGCAACCGTGAGGTAAACCAACACCTACTGATACAGAAGCACCTACTTCTATCCAAGACTTTGCTTGGTATTTTCTTAGATCCTACTAAGAAAACAGTTACAAGATCCAACTTGCAATTACACCCAAATTTCTTTCACATCACTTTTCATCAATTTAGCCTAGTCATGTCAATGATCATATCAATCTGCAACTCAAACTTCTGCTTAACTACTTGTCCACTGTCTGCAACTCAAACTGCTACTTAACTACTTGTCCATTGTCTGCAAATCAAACTGCTACTTAACTACTTGTCCACTGTTTGCAACTCAAACTGCTACTTAACTACTTGTCCACTGTCTGCAACACAAACTGTTGTAACTCTCATGTCACAATATGTCACTTTATTATCTCTGGTCATAAACATTTCACTTAATTTCCATCATTGCACTTGTCATCAATTCTATTGCTATACATATCCTATCTCTCAGTCCAACACCACTGATATTTTAGTCTCTGTTAATGTCTTCAAGGATATGTATGTTCAAGATATCTCTTGAAAGTCTGCTCATTAATTTTATCATGGCAAGGTCATGTCTACTCATGTTTCCTCATGTCTCGTCATATCTGCTCAATTCCACTGCTATCAAGATTTTTTTTCAAGTCAGGCTCTATTCTTAGAATAAAAATTTTCGAAACATCACAACATTCATGACAAGTTTATGTTTGTTCAAGTCATGTTTTTACAGTCACATCTCATTTCATCTTTGTCATCACCAGTCATTTGTTAATCAGTATGGTTCAAGGCAATCATGGTTTGGTCCTCAAGAAGATATAACCAGTAAACACCCAAAACATCCACTCAAGAAGCTGTCATCTAGGATTTATAGAAAGACAAAAAAAAAACTTATATTTGATTGCAACTCCTTCATATTTCTATCAACAGATATTTATACAAAATCAGAACTGTTTCTCCAATCTCTTCACAAGCCATCCACCCAAATACACAGTTCTATATATCAACTCTTCTTTACATACTGTGACTTCTTTAGCATGAAAAACACCGAAAATCTAGGAGCTATATGCAATTCGTCAATCCTCAAACCAAAACTAAGTGCGTTAACCTCTATTTATACTAATTGTCAACATATTTTCCTAGACCGACTTGTCTCAAAAATAAATTTTTATTTTATGGAGCCGACTTGTTATAATCCTATTTTTAATTCAAAAAGTACTTATGAGTCGACTTCGCCATTTAAGTTTATTCTATCCAATTTAAGGGCTCCAGAGTTCAACTTTTATTAGCCTTTGCTTGCATTTCCAAGAGACTTTTCACATCATAAGTACATCATCAAGCCCATCATCAAGGGGAGTTATGGACCATTATCAATAATGGCGAGTGTGTCCAAGTGTCATCAAATAAACAATTTTGTGGATACCAAACCTTCACCTGCGCCATGACCATCTCCAAGGGTTCCATTTGTTATCCACCTAAATGGCACCTCTCCGTCTGAGTGCCGACATTCCTCATGTTGGTACACAAAAGGACATCTATGGATTGAGGTTTTCCTAGGGTACTATAGATTGGCTTACTATGTAATACATTCTTCCTTTATCCAGCTACTTACTTTGCCATTTTTTTACTATCTTGACTTGTATTCACGACTCTCCTTTTATGCAACTCGCGAGTCATTCGCGAGTGTCCTGTGTAGCAAGTCGCGTATAGATGCATTCGCGGGTTGCTCTTGTAGAAAGTCACGAATCATTCGCGGGTTGTCCTTCTACACACCCGTGAATATTTCCCTGGATAGTTAAACATAAAAACGCGCGCTAGCTTGAGATTATTTAAGCCATTTCCATCAATTACCTTAACTATCTCAACCTCTCCAACTTGTGAAACTTCCTTATTTCCTCCATATAAATACAGGCCTTGGGGAGAGTGTTAGAGGGATAGACTTGGTAGCAAAGTTATGCTGGTGGATTGTATATAGAATTCTTTGGAGTAGTGAACTCAGAATCCTTTGGTTGCAAAGGAGTCCTTGTCTCAGGCGTTGGGTTGTATCTGAACTTCTTTCCATTATTGATAATAAAGAGATTACTTCTTCCATATGTGTTTCATGTCTTGTGATTGGATGAATGTTTATATTTCAATATGATATATGTTTTATCTAACCTGCTTATATGTACATGAATCATCTTGTAGCTGGAAGAGTGTTTCTTGACAGATGAAAGAGGAGCAATCCTGAAGATTTTGGAAGTGGAACAGAGAGGAAGAGAATAGCAAGGATCGAACTTCGTTTAACAAGTAGGTCTTTCTAACTCTCCTATTTCCTATTCTGTACTTTAAGAGTCAATTGTCTGCAAGTGTTTGAGTATGTTGGTAACCCCAGACCTATGGTTATTTGGTGTATATTCCTTTACAACAAAACTGGCGACTCCGCTGGGGATGCCTAGATTGTTGTAGGTTTTTCTGTCGTCCTGATCAGTTTTGCTTGCGAGTTTGTCTGTGATTTTTATCCTGGTTCTTATTTGCTTCAGCATTTGAAAGTCTTGGGTTTTTGTCTTGATTTTTTGAGAAAAAATTTATACCCATTCGCGGGTTGTCTTTCTAGACAGTCGCGAATACAGTTTTGTATTCGCGGGTTGCTATACTAGACAGTCACGCATCATTCGTGACCTACTCTTATACACAGTCACGAATACTCCTGGAAATTGGGATTTTTAAGTAAGAGTTTGCTTGTTCTTTTTCTTGGTATAATCCCCGTTTTTCTGAGAAGATTTTCTTTAAGAATGCTGTAGAGTTTGTTTGAATGCCTCAGGTGATCACACTTTGTGCTTTTTCGAAAGCCCTTGAGTCCTTTTACTTGAATTGTTTACTGTGTGCATGATGAAGTATTTTGGCCTGTTTGGGTTTTAGGTTAAAGTGTCTTTGTCCAGATCTGTGTTTAGGGTCTTGGGCTCTGTTTTTTCAGTCTGTCTTCTGACAGTGGCTGATTCTCACTTGCCTTTGTAAGCCTACAGTGATTTTTTTCATTGTTTGCACCCAAGCCAGTTTTCCTAGCCTTCCTTAGTTGGTTGTCTTTTGGTTCTATCAGCCTGTTTGTTTCAGTTCTTTGCTTTTATACAATTTATTTGATTCAAGTTCGCTCAAGTCTAGTGCATTTTAGGTGCTAGAGTTAAAGTCTTTTATAGCATTAAGGGTTGTTATTTGCTCTTTTCCCCTTGCCTCCTTTGCTTGGTATGATTTTTGGCTCATTTTTTTCGTCAACCTTTGTTCTTGACTTTGGTTTGATTTCAAAAGCTTGTTGGTGTTGGTTTCCTTCTTCTTTGGTTGGTTAACTTCCCCTGGCCAAAATAGTTGACTTGTCTTTTATGCAAGCCTTCCTTCCAAGTAGGTTTTATACTGACTTTAGTTCATTCTAGAGTTTGTTTGGTGGTTGCATAGCAAAGTTCCTCTTGCTTTGTTCTTGTTATCTGCATGCTTTTGTTTTGTAGGTAGTTTTCTTTTCCATTTATAAAAGAAAATTAAAAAGAACTTGTTTTTGCTGCTTGTTCCCCCCCACCTCCTTCTTTGGCTTGAACTTGTTGGACAAGGTACTGAGTAGCCTTTGTTTGTCTAGATTGATGCTTGGGACTTCTTGACCTTTGTTTATATCAGTCTTATTTGCTCGGTCTTTTCATTCCAAAGTTGTGGGCTTATTTACTGTCGTAAGATTTCTTTTTCAAGAGAGGTTGATATCTAACTTTAGGGAAACCTAGGGTTTGTTTGTGGGGAGTAGAGTAGTTGTCTATTTTCTTTGCTTTCAGTACTTGCTTGCATTAGTTGATAGGCTGATTTTTCTTTTGCATTTATAAAAGAAAAATACAAAAACACATGTTTTCTTTATATGCATGTAGATTAGGTTTTTAGTCTAGATTGCATAGCATATCGTTGTTTTTGAAAAAATATAAAAAAAGATTTGATCTTTTGACTTTCAAGTTTTCTATTTGAAAATATAAAGAGAATAGTTCTTGCTTTTGAATATCATATCTCTTTCCTTAGTCATTTTGTTTCAATTTTGAGTCAAAACACCACCAGTTTACCATTCCATTTCCTCTTGAGTAAGAAACATCCCTTTAAAATGAACGTATAATTTAAAATTTACTAGTAAGTTTTGTTTTTTAGGTGCCTTTCACCTACTAGCTTAGGCTAGACATGTGGGCTAGGAAGTGTAAACTTCCCACAAGTTATAAAACTCAGATGTAGTGGACCTTTCACTAGGTGAATCCTTGACTTCATCGACTGTATCTGGGAAGCTCCTCTCAAACGGGAGTTAAGCACGAGGCCGCGTGGAGGCTTGGACAGAGGAGATAACCCTCCGAATCCTTGTCAAAGCGTAACTCAGGACTTTTGTGCATCTGGGGATTCTGTCCTAGACAGAGTTTCGGGCTCAGCTACCCTGCTCATGCGTACGAGTTCGGCTTGCGACTGTCCCCCCAGACTGTTGGTATTGCCAAGGTATCCTTTAGTCTCTTGACATCTAGGGTTCATGCACAGGTAAACCGGAAGGTTATTTTTGGTTGACCTTGGACGGGATTGGAAGGTAACCCCGGTAGAAAGTGTGGGATGGCGGTGGGTGATTCCTCCGCTTGTGCCTAAGAACATCTAATGGGATTCCAAGTAACTGTCTATCAGCTTTCTTCTGGAAATTGCATCTTATACCTGTTTGTCTGTTTGGGATTTAGGAATTTTTTAGTGAGTGCTGTGTGGTTTGTCTGTACTTAGTGGGCCTTTAGGTGTCTGCTTGGTAATTTTGGTTGTCCATAAACCTCAGACTTTATCTCTTGTTTTGAATCTATGGCTAACACCCCTTTGAACTCTAACCAAGAGATCCCCATGCTGGGAACTCCTTGTAATATTCCTCTCACAGGGAATGTTGGTGTTCCCTTGATGGCCACCCTGAATCTTCCTGGATTCACCCTAGGGCTACCGGTGTGGTTGTTTTCCACTCCAACTATCCTGAATGCTCCTGATGCTTCTCAAGTAAGCTCTTTATATCAAGGGAATCAAAACACTGCTTCCCCTTCACCTATAGTTGATTCTCCTCCTCCTTCTACCTCATGCGGTGAAAGTACTGATACTAGTAATCGACAGTCTAAAAGGAGTAAAATAAGGAGGAATAGGAAGAAAGCACATAAGCAAGGGGGCACCCGTTCAACCTCTGTAGGTCAAGTTGAACCTCACCACCCAGCCTCTGCAGTTCATGCTGGGGGCACCTATCCAACCTCTGCAGGTCATGTTGGATCTAAGCACTTAACCTCTGCAAGTCAAGTTGATCTTCCCCATCTAGCATCTGTTGATCATGATGGTGGGATCCTTCCAACCTTTCCAGGTCATGTCGGATCCAGTCACTCAGCCTCTGTGGTTCATGCTGAGGGCACCCATTCAACCTCTGTCGTTCAAGTTGAATCTCCTCATCCAACCTCTGTTAGTCATGTTGGACCCAGTCTCTCAGTCTCTGTAAGTCATGCTGGGGGAAGTCTCTCAGCCTCTGTGGTTCATGCTGAAGACAATCTGTCAGCCACTGCGAGTCATGTTGACACTGTTGAAAAGACTACCCGTTCAAAACACAAGCCCAAGTTTCCTTGTAAGCTTTGTGAGGGAGACCACCTTACTTATAAATGCCCTTCTATTGCGGAGGTGCGAAGAGTTTGGATTCATGGTCATCCCGTTTTTGAACATTATGGAGTCTCTCAACAACCAGCCTCTCTTAGTGAGGTTGGACCCAGTCACCCAGCCTTTGTTGTTCACGCTGGGGGAAAACTCTCATCCTCTGCAGGTCATGTTGAGAGCAAACAGTCAGCCACTGCTAGTCATGCTGATACCGTTGAGAAAACTGGTCGTTCGAAGCATCATCTTAAGTTCCCTTGTGTGCTATGCAAGGGAGATCATCTTACTCATCTGTTCCCTACTATCCCAGAGGTGCGAAGAGTGTGGTCCAAGACTCATGGATTTCATTATTCTAAACACCCTATAGTTTCTCAACATCCTACTCAACCTTTGGTTGATCAAGTGGTCGAACAAATCTCAGATTTGGTCGATCCCACTCTTCTTTCGGAGAGTGCTCCTCATGTGATTGAACCAATGTCATCTTTGGTCAATCCCACTCTCCCTTCGGAGAGTGACTTTCACCAAGCGGTTGAATCGATCCCAGTATCGATCAATCCCACTCTTCCTTTGGAGTGTGAAGTGTCTACTAGTCACATTTTCTTCACTGCCAGTTCAGATCTTACTGAACAAGGGGGCACTGAACTTGTTTCAGATCAACCCCCACCAAGCCCTCGGATTGCTTCCTTTGATTGGGATAGCCTAGTTGAGCCGCACCTTCCTTCCGCTGTACCTTTCCAGATAAAGGTCAAAGTTGAACCTTATACGATTGCTCGTTGTATTGTTGATGAAGGAGCCTCAGTTAGTATTTTGTCTTCTCGCGCTTGGAGAGGCATGGGATCTCCCAGCCTTATGTCGACTGCTAGTCAGTTACTGGCATTTGATAGAAGAACTTGTTTAGCCTTGGGAATTCTTGCTCAAACACCTGTTACTTTGGGTGGGAAGACCGTCTTAGTTGACTTCATGGTGATAGAAGACCCCTTGGACTTTAATATGCTCCTTGGACGTGATTATGTCTATGCCATGCAAGCTGTGGTGTCAACATTATTTCGTGTGATGTACTTTAATCATGGAGAAGAAATTGTCACTATTGATCAGTTGGATTTTCTTGATCCGTCTCCTGACCTAATTAGAGACCAGGTCTTTCCTTTATTGGTTCCTAGTGTTTCTATAGACACTAACCCGCCATAGGTGAACTATGTGGCCTCTTATCCTTTTTGTTCAATTGCTACTGAGAAGCAGCCTTTGTTTTCATGCTTACCTTCTCGGGACTTGGTCCCAGCAGTTGAACTGGTGAGTCATCCTATACAGACTGTAGAGTCTTCTCTCTACTCTGTCGATCCATTTGAAAGTTTAGACATGTGTCCTATCTCGGATGATCTCCTTCCTTTGGATAAAGTCTTCCTAGAGTCTTTGATACAGTCTGACCTTCTTTTGGATGTTGGTTCAGTTGTGACTAAGTCTAACCTTGATTTGCCTAGTAAGCCTGACTTTTCTTCTTATGTTGATCTTGTTGAACCGCAAATCAGTGATCCTGCTGAGTTTGATTTTTCTTATGAATTTTTCGACTCCTTGGATATTGAGTTTGTTCCTGCAAACTCTATCTCCCTTGTTGATTTTTGCTCTCCTTCGGAGTTTGATCTTGAAGATTGTAAACCCTCGAGCCTTGGTTCTATAAAATATCCTTCAGTTGATTCTGCCTTGACTTTACCTTTTATAGAAGATAGCAAAGTCACATGTGTTTCTACCAAAGTGACCCGCATTGGATCTTTTCTTTTGAATACGATTCTGATGTTGTTGTTTCTTGGAGACAGGATTCTTAGTTGGATTCACAACTGTTTACTGGCCTCACCTTGTTGTTCAAGTTTTAATTGCATTTGCATTTTCCCTACTCGCACTTATGAGCCTGATGCCGGCTTCCATGATTTTAGCTCGTTGTATAAGCCCTCATCTTTGTTCTCATTGTCGCTAAGCCTTGTATCATTTTGCCTTTGCAACTTGACACCCTTTACCTTGAGGAGACATTCCCCGAGTGTCCTTACCTTGCTCACTTTCCTTGCATTATGCATAGGTTTGTTCCTTGCGCTTGGAACTAGTTTCGCCTATCTATGACACTCGTCTCCTCGCATTTAGAGCATTCTTTCTGCTCTCCTTCGAGCTCGTTAAAAACAGTAAGGAGGCTGCGAGTTGACTTTTCCAGACTCGTTAAAACTTCACGAAAAATATTTTGAGTTTCTTTAGGCCCAAGTTTGACTCCTTAAAATAGACCTTACTGCCGAGTAAACTTGTCCATTCAGGCTCGTTAAGAATATGTGAATGGGCATCCACATTGGTGGTAGGTTATCTCTTTCTCGAACCATGTGGAATAATATGAGAAAGGATCACTCTCTTTTCTTTTGAATTGAGAAGAGTATTCTCAGGCATAGGTTTATCTCTTTTCCGGACCTAAGGGACTAAACTTACGGAAAAGGAACCCTCGGTATGAGCTTAGCTTTCTCTTTTTCGTGCTCTGGACCAAAACATGAAAAATATTCCGAGTGTACTTTGTGTCTTTGTCATGCTCGTTAAACCCTAAATAACAAAGCATCGAGTTTATTGTTGTAAGCCCCATTTCTCGTAATCAAATGGATCTTTCCGAGTGATCTTTCCTTCCTTCACACTCGTAAAACTCAGGCTTTATGCTGCTTTTGAAGGAGCGTTGGGTAGGTGGTAATTTAACCTTTTTCGGACCTTCCTGACTAAGTACGAAAAAGGTGCGCCTTTTCTTCTTCGGAAGTTAAGAGAGTTATTCTTTGGTTTGTTTTATACTTTTTCAGCCTCAGGAGACTAAATTGTATGAAAAAGGACCCCCCTGGAGTCTTGTTTGGAGTTTTCAGACTCTCTAAACTATGAAAACACCGTCGAGCATGTACTAGTTCGGGCTCGTAAAATCCATGAATTAGTGTTTATCAAGCATTCTTCTTTCTTTTCTTCGAGCTTGCCAAAAATGAAGATGGTCCCGAGTTTTCTTTCTTGGACTCGTTAAACTTTTACAAGATAGAGGGGATACTATCAAGCATTATTTTCCCATCTCTTCAAGCTTGTTCAAAAATGAAGAGGGAACCGAGTTGGCTTTCCTGGACTCGTTAAAATTTCACAGGGAAGGTAAGGAAGAAGTTTTCTCTTGTTTTCAGTAATGGCAGCATGTAATCCTTGAACATAGCACTCTTTGTTTTCCGATATCCATGTTTCAGTGTCCACTTGTGTTCAACTATTACTTTGAGTTTCTTACTCCTCCTCTTGTCCGTTATACCTGGGGAATCTGATCATGTCTCCTACATGATAGATAAGTCTAGTTGTTCTCTTTATAAGTTATATGTTGCCTTGGGTCATCTCTA
The DNA here is from genome assembly GCA_001517045.1 of Pseudotsuga menziesii. Lineage (NCBI taxonomy): Eukaryota > Viridiplantae > Streptophyta > Pinopsida > Pinales > Pinaceae > Pseudotsuga > Pseudotsuga menziesii. Next base: position 87,514 of record LPNX010865015.1, read on the forward strand.
TGGTGTTCTCACTGTTCAAGGACTTTTCCCAATGTTTGTTTTATAGCCTGATCCCATCATTGTTATATATGTTATCTATTTGTGTCTCCCTTCCTTTTCCCAGTTCCTAGTCACTCTTGTGATCCATTGGAGGATCTATTGCCTTCCTTATCACAGCATGGTTCCGTTTCAGCACTTCCTGATGACGAAGACCTAGAGTTTTGACAATGGTACCTCAGGATTCATTTTCATCATTGGTGAATTCCTTTGCTTCAGTTGTTGATTATCATCTATTGATCGACAAACTGTTGAATCCTTTCCATGTTCGACTTCAACTCCCCTTATTCACATGGCTTGGATTGTACTGGTTCTTTGGGATCCTTTATGAAGACCTTAGTTTCTCTTTATGGACTAAGTTGCGCAAGATTATGTTTTGTCCCTATACACAGCTTCCATATTTTTGAAGACTTATTCTTGTATATTGTGGCTTCGATCCACCTTTGTAATATACATGGTGCTATATGATGTACTCAAATATTGCAAAGGAGCTAGTGTTCCAGTAAATTAAACATAGCATCCTCAGATGTAACTTTGTATATGACATTACTATGTATTTGTTTCAGGTACTCTCTCTGCTCCATTGGATTTCTGAGTTCTCCAAAGATGATGATTATAATGTATTTCGGCCATCGTTTTCCTCTGACCTCACACATTAGGGGGCATCTGTTATCCGCCTAAATGGCACCTCTCCATCCGAGTTCCGACATTCCTCATGTTGGTACACAAAAGGACATCTATGGATTGAGTTTTGCCCAGGGTACTATAGATTGGCTTACTATGTAATACATTCTTCCTTTATCCAGCTACTTACTTTTCCATTTTTTTACTATCTTGACTTGTATTCGTGACTCTCCTTTTATGCAACTCGCGAGTCATTCGCGAGTGTCCTGTGTAGCAAGTCGCGTATAGATGCATTCGCGGGTTGCTCTTGTAGAAAGTCACAAATCATTCACGGGTTGTCCTTCTACACACCCGCGAATATGTCCCTGGATAGTTAAACATAAAAACACGCGCTAGCTTGAGATTAGTTAAGCCATTTCCCTTAATTACCTTAACTGTCTCAACCTCTCCAACTTGTGAAACTGCCTTATTTCCTCCATATAAATACAGGCCTTGGGGAGAGTGTTAGAGGGATAGACTTGGTAGCAAAGTTATGCTGGTGGATTGTATACAGAATTCTTTGGAGCAGTGAACTCATAATACTTTGGTTGCAGAGGAGTCCTTGTCTCAGGCGTTGGGTTGCATCTGAACTTCTTTCCATTATTGATAATAAAGAGATTACTTCTTCCATATGTGTTTCATGTCTTGTGATTGGATGAATGTTTATATTTCAGTATGATATATGTTTTATCTAACCTGCTTATATGTACATGAATCATCTTGTATCTGGAAGAGTGTTTCTTGACAGGTGAAAGAGGAGCAATCCTGAAGATTCTGGAAGTGGAACAGAGAGGAAGAGAATAGCAAGGATCGAACTTCGTTTAACAAGTAGGTCTTTCTAACTCTCCTATTTCCTATTCTGTACTTTAAGAGTCAATTGTATGCAAGCGTTTGAGTATGTTGGTAACCCCAGACCTATGGTTATTTGGTGTATATTCCTTTACAACACCATTACGCCATCAAACCACAAATGGCCACAGAATGGGTCATTTGTCCATTCATGCCATTCATGGCTTCATGTCATGTCATCACACTTAATCTTTGTCATTAATTGCTTGTCATCAATGACAACACCATATTCATCATCCCCCCAAGCATTCATTTCGATTACTTGTTTTACCATCTAATTCATATTAAAATATTGTTTATTTTGTACTTCTTCTCGGGCAGTTAAGTGGTATTAATTTTAGTTCAGTTTTATTTAAAGGATGGGATGTACATCCTTTAAGTATTTTTGAACTATACAATATATGAAAGTGGACCCATTATTAATCTTATCCTTTGTTTAATATGTTAAATAAGTTTAATAAATAACAGTTGTTAGGTTGACTCTTCATAAATTGAAGTGGCAATTTGATTAATTTATAAAATCTAACCTTGAATTCTTTGTCATATATGGCAGTACTTTTATATTTATTTTTATGAATCCTATCTTGACGCATATGGTACATTCAATAAGTTAATAATATTTTACAAGTTTTTCGATTAAATCATTTTCATAATATGAATCTAGTAATCAACTTATTTTTTAATGGATTTTGTAATGGACAATCATTTTAGTTTAATGGCAACATAATAGTAATAATACTAATACCAATTACTATTTATCTTAATTAATATCATTACTAATAATAATAATAATAATAATTATTATTATTATTATTAATTGATTTCAATTAATAGCATCAACATTTATTTGTTTCATTGCTAAGTACTCGAGTACTAATCTAGTACACTTTTCTTAATAAACAAGGTACATTTACCAGTTTAATTTATCACAATTAATAGTTAACCATACAACTGTCCATAGTTAAGGCTTATCAACGATATTTCATATTGGTGAAACTTCTCTTAATTGCTTGTTATGATTCCTACATACAATTAACAATTAGTTTTGTTCACTTATTCTTACACATGCCCTAACAACTAAACATCCATTATCTGAATTGATCAATGCGTAACTATCATATTTTCCTACTGCAATTTATACGATTACTCAACATGTTATGTATTTGTATATCTATACTAGTGTGCATGTGCAAGGTGTACATGCATGGTCAGTACATGCATAGGTCTAACATGTACTATACACATACATCATCATTTCTACGCATTACTGCTAACTAATACTAATAATCCTTCACGCAAACAGAACAAGTATTCATATATAATATAATTTCTTTGACATTCTCAGTTATTTAACAATTACTCCCTTTTATGATTTCATATCTTATCTTTATGTTCTTATTAACTTAACCGGTCAAACAAGATGGGTACTTACCACCACTAATTCAATATTAGGAAACACCCACCCTTCAACAATAGTAAATAGCATATCCTCCCATCCTAACCTACATCTGCATCCTCCCTTACCTTCCTCTGCTAGTACAAAGTGGATGCCAGCTATATTTACCTGGCCACATAGAACCTGAGAGCGGTAGTGTCGGCTAACTAGCCGACCTACCCTCTCCTAGTAGGAATTCGACTGTCATCATCACAACAAATTGGGGATCGTTTCTCAGCACTACCCTCCCACAGCCCCAGGTATCATAGTGACATAGGGTGGGAAATACATCCATCCCTCTCAACATACTATGTCTATACCCTATCAAACCATATTGTGTTTCTATCGAGATTATTTGAATGTGTCATTGTATCATCGCTTTGGTAATTAAGGCTCTCTACAATATATGTACTACATGACACTTCATATCACGTACCCGACTATTACATAGCGCATGTACCCTACGGGTTAGTACTTTTGCAAACATACATTCATAACAACATTAAATTAACAGTTGGTTCATATTATCAACATCATTTCCTTTCATCGCATAAAATCATTAAATCAATCACATCATGGGTGGGTATCCATGTACCACATCATACATATCACATCATATCAAGAATGACAATCAAATATACATTTTCATTATGAAATAAAGGAATCTCATGATAAGTACAACATAGTAATCGCATAAACATAGTAACATCAAGAAAATGATAACATCTTAACATTGTAAACATAGTATTAGCATATAATCAGGTCTAACATGCTGAAATATAGTTTACTCAGTATAGTTGAGTCAAACAGATAATAAGCAAATATAGTGTAATAAGTCTAACTGATAAACACACTGAGTCAAAATATGGGCATTACGGAAACATAGTACATGATTCCTAAGATTGATGTTGTTTGATCAATCCACATACATCTAAATACACTATGTGTAGAATTCCCTTAGATATATGCTCGATGATTGGGAAAGTAACCATGGCATGCTTGTCAAGCATGCACCCTCTGCATACTCCTTGCTTGAAATCTATGAGATCTATGACTATTTCCCTCAAAATATGCAATGCACTATAATGTTGGTGCCATATCCTCTTTTCCCACAACTAGCACATGTTGTTTATGTTATGCACTTGAGCTCAAATAATTTTACTCTGTAACGATCTTGTATAAGTTGTATTTCGTAACTCTGATCTCTTCTGTTTATTTTGGGGTAAACTCATTTGATTTTATAAGGACTTGTTGGTTCTTGAAATCTACTAAAAATTCCTTATCTTCCATGACTGAAACTAAGAGAAAATTATTTTTGATACCTAGAACAAAAAACACATCATCAAAGTTTAAAGAGTTACATGACTAGAGCGAGAAGGGGATGGTACCAACTCCCGCTATTAGATATTTGAATCATTACCAAGCTCGACCTAAACGCTTGAGACATTCTCTATTAGATTTGAAAATAAATATCGAGATAATATCATATGCCTAAATTATTTCTTGTCCATATACCAAGCATTCCTTGGAACCATGCTGGAGAAAAGGAAATATACAATCGAGAAATCATTCTTAAAATTGGATTTAAATTCACTCATCTAAGTTTCAAGAAAGGCCTCTACCTAATGTTGTTGTTTCCCTTTACCATGCTTCTTGTTCTAACATTGTGATGCATAATTATCATGGTTATGACATATGAAGCACTTGATTTTACTCAATTCATTCTCTAGCTGTGAAGTTGGATCTTCAGTCTTTACCTTTCCCTTGTTGGATCCTTTACCTCTACCCTTTTTCACTCGACCAAATAGGGCATGGTCACTTTCACCTCCTACTTGTTGGTCTTTGATTCCATCCAAGTCTCCTTCTGTATGCATTCATCCCTCAACCTTTCAAAGGATGTGTTAGAATAATCCGTTGGGATTATTGTAAATAAATAATAAATAGGAATATGAATAGATAGGAAGGTGAAAAGGCTGGTTCTCAACCGCCATTGTAATGTATAAATATTTGCTTTGGTAAGGGAATAATATTGAATCGGGAGTTATACCTAACAAGTGGTATCAGAGCAGGGCTGTCTGCCATAACTCCTGCTGCATTTCTGCCCATTCCTGGCATTCTGCTTGCCAGTCCATTGCCAGACTGCTCCATCATTCTGCCAGTGGAGTCACATGCAATGTATGCGTTACTCCATCTGCCTGAGTTTATTCTCTGCGTGCATGCAATACCTAACCCTAATCCTGAGTTATTCTTCTGCTGCATTTTCATCCTGGTGGGCTGCGACATGCTGCGTTGTAAAGGCTGTTGTATGAGCCTGCTCATGTATTGTGAGCGTGAGCTGCGACCTGTTAGTTTCCTGGACGTTGTGATACCTTCGATTTTTCCTAAACAATATCTCCATGATGTGTGCCTTTTACCCTGTGTGTTCAGTTGCTACCAAGAGGGATAATTTGCAATTCATTCCATTGTTGCGTTCTGGAAGACTTGAAGACCGTTGCATGCTGTTGATGGTATATAATACATGTTGTTGATCGAATCTGGACTGAAGATATATTCTACATTGATATATAGTGAGACTTCCTGAGTGACTTTCAAAAGAAACCCTAATTTTTCTGAATGGACTGAAGAATGCGTTGAAGTGTTGATAGACTGCATGGAGAGCCTGAAGAATGCGTTGAAGTGTTGATAGACTGTGTTGATAGACTGCTGTGAGCTGTGACCTGTTACTGGACTCATGAGTTTATAATCAGAGCTGTTATTTCATCTGAAGACTGATATCTATTGATATATATTGTGACTCATATATTTTTGAGATAGCTGCGTTTTGAGCTAGCTATATAATACTGTGTTGAGTTTATATCTGCGTGGACTGATTTGCTTTGACTAATATATGTATCCTACATATGTTGATCATGGACTACATCATGCGTTGGAGACTTATTAATGTATGCGTTGGAGAGTTTTGAATGTATGCGCTGTAGAAATAATGAAGTGCTGCGACCTGCTCCTGTGGAGTATCATGAAGATGGAAGTTGTGAGATGATGCTGCGTGGTATAATACCTATCAGTGGTGATTATTTCCTGCATTAACACTATGCACCATTGAGATTGCTACCAGTGTGAAGACCAGCGTGGAGATTGAAGAGCTGCGTGGAGAGATTGCGCTGGTATATCATTTTAATGCTGTGTTTTGATTTGCATGAAGCTATGCTGAAGTCATGTTGAAGGCTGCGCTGGAGATGAGACTGCAATGCAATACTGGAGCTGAGTATATGCGTTGAGCTAGCTTCCTGCAGACTGCATACATGCTGTGTGAGCATCACCATTGAAGACTACGTGTTGATTATAGTCTGCCCTATCAACTGCATGGAGAGTGACTGAGAAATAATGTATGCTGCGTTGATATCTCTTGAAAAATTGTATTCTCCATTGTGAAAATAGCCTATTTCTCTGGTTGTAACTCCACCATATATGAGCTGCAAAGTCTGGTGCATCTGGTGCGTCTGCCGAGTCTATTGCTTGGAAGTTCATAAAACCTCATTTATGCCCTAATTTCTGTGCGTTGGTAAATTCTGCAAGTATTTGTTTATTCTCATTAAGTGATTACTATATTTTTAAGGAGATTGTTATAAGCTTTTCAAAATCTTGGAGGTTGTAGAAAATTTGTTCACAACATTGTAATCCTATTTGTTGCAATAGACTGCAAAACCAGAAACCCTACAGCGATTATTGGCATTCTGTCTGTGCATTTTAATGGATTTAAATAGGGTTTTGCTTACAAGAAATCATTGCAAATATTGCTGGTGCACAAAAGAAATTATATTGTGAAGAAAAGTTGCAACTGGTCAACCGTATTGAATTCCAAAAAAAAGGATTCACGAGTGGTCTAAGAAAGCTTGCAGCTGTTGCTATAGCTGCTCCAAAAGAAGAAAAGTTGCAGAACCAGATCCACATCATTTAGACAATCACAATGGCAAGTTACAGTTATGATTGAAGTATCATTGTAATTTTTCATATGAAGATTAGAATTGTCCATGTAAACAACACTCTAAAGTAAATTACATGGAGATGTGTTGAAAGAAATCTAATCATGTGTTTCTTTGAGAGCTGTGCCTCTCCCTCACCATCACCTCTGTAAATCACCTTGGCAGAGACTGTAGACCTGCAAGGTTATTGTTTTTCTCTTTGTCATATCAAGTTTATTATTGTAAATTATACTAACAGTTGTAAAGATGCTCTCTTTGGCATCTAGTATTGGTGCTGCCCTAGCTGGCAAAGACCAATCCAAAGACCCTTCCAAGGGAGATTGCGGAAAAGAGAGAGAATAAGGAAGAAGAAATTTCAGAGGCAGAGGGGGCAGAAGCAAAAGATCAAAGTTGCAGTGCAAGCGTTGCGGAAAGACTGGGCACACATCAGATCAGTGTTGGGCTTTGTGGGACTCCATCAAAGACAAGCACAACCAAAAGAAAGATGACCAAGATGCTAGTAAATATTCTGATTCTTGTATTGTTGCACATTGTAATCTTGGATTTAATGAAATGACTTCTCTTTCATCTTATAAAGATTGTTGGCTACTTGATACTGGTGCAACATCACACATGACATTTAGAAAAGACTGTTTTGAAGAACTGAATGAATCAATACATGGCATAGTGTACTTTGCAGATAAGTCAAGTATTAAACCAAAGGGAATGGGCACCATTCGACTGAAGATGCCTGGATTCCCTTATTTCTTGTTGAAGAACATTCTCTATCTTCCAGAGTTGTAGAGGAGCCTGCTGTCCTTGGTGGAGATTCGACAGCAAGGCCATTCCATCCACATGTTTGATGGAATCGTTGAAATA
>LPNX010865040.1:0-39403 GCA_001517045.1 Pseudotsuga menziesii
GATAACTATTGGTTATTTGCAATCATAATACAACTATTAAATCAAATTTAAATGAATGTGGTAATAAAAAACTATTAGATGAATGTGTAGTTGTACTTCAAAGACTGCATCTCTTACAATAAGATGTCAAACTTCATTGCAATGAAACCATGCATCTCTCAATAAAATTTCCATTTAGTAGGTAGCATCATGAGAACAATTAGTTAACACCAATAAACACTAAGTTAACATATTAATAAAAAGCAAACATTTTTAAGAAAGAAACATTATCAATATGTCATATATATATATATATATATTAATCCTATTAATATAGTTGTTTCTAGTATTAAATGAGTGTTCATATGCCCATGAAGAACCAGAAAAGAAAAAGGAGGGACAAAGAAATTGCATCGCCTAATGGCCTCGCTTCCACCATCATCTACGGTGGACGCTTCTAAGAGATTCAACAAGAAATCTCTTCCATGAATCCACGACTTACACCATCATCAATTGGATAACATACCGACACACATTTTTCAAACACCCTTCACAGACACCATTGACAAAATTTTAAACAACGACACATCTTATTTGGTTCTACTGGATATATTGAACCCCATTTCCTTAACCCGATTGGAGTTTGGGCAAGTCTAGCAAGTTCGGATGCTCTTTGGTACTCTCTGGGTTGAGGCCTTCAGTATCGTTTGTATCATGACTATGCTTGAGGAAAATAATGGCCTTGCCGTTAGGTTGGAAATCTACAATTTGGCTAATTCGCAGATGAAAATCAAGAGTCTTTATCCCATGGGAGCCAAGTTTACCATCAGGGAACCCATTTCAAGCATTGAATATATGCTATCCTTCTCCATCCTTATCAACAACCCTGCCAACTTCTAGATGCATGTGACTAAGAAGGAGAAAACTACAGAGAGCATGTTGCATGTCAATGCAGAGGAGTTGAGGAAGAAGAGCAACATCTACTTTACAGAGAAACGATAGGACGCAACACTCGAGAATTATACAAAATCCACCAATGCAACTCTCCTTCAAGTCAAAAAGAGGAATAGCTCCTCTAATGACAAGAAGAATCTCCTGCACGTGTATTCTGCCTAGGTGGATACAAGGCTTGAGTTGAAAGAGTTTGAGCTAGTGCTAGAGGATTCCAACAAGGCCCTTGAGATTGATACTGGAAACTTTAGTGCGCTCTTTAGAAAAGGCCGTGTTCTGATCGGCCTGAGTTAGTATCTGGAGAAATTTGACAAGGCCTACCTCGAACAGAAGGAAATACAAGAAACCCTTCATTAGGAAGCGAAGGCTTTAATGCATGCTCAGAGCCACGATGGAAATTATGACATCTCCGAATTTCTGCTTAGTCGTGGACCTTCTCCATACATAGTCGATTTCTTTGGCCACATGGAGATCAAGATGATCGAAGAAAGTTGTGATTGGGGACTTTACGCCACCCGAGAAGTAAGAATTGGAGAACTTTTTCTAGTAAGCAACATCGTCACAATTACTTATGAGGACAACAATTGGAGTGCCGCATTTCATGTCAGGATCAATGTGAACCAATGTGGAAACACTAACCTTCCATCACAAGATGAGCTCCTTGTCAACATACTCATAGCTTCTAGGAAATCACAAAGGTTGCTACAATAACTTAATAGTTTATACTACTACTTTTCACTTGTTAGCTTGGATGTTCCATCCATTGATCTATTTAAGACTGAGGGCCAAATGCCTCTAAGCCAAGCAGTCAAAAACGAAAAAATTGAAGGTAGACCCTAACCGTGTACAAGATATTATAAGTCGAAACTTATTCGATGGAACTAAACAAACATTTGTTTCAAAATCGAAAATACATGAATCCAAACACGTCATCTGACACCGAAATTTCAGCGCCCTCTGATACGATTGTTGTCCTTCATCAAACATTCTTTCCTGCTAAATTCAAGCATAGTGACAGTGGGAAGCACTATCTTTATTCATGCCACTGAGTCGAGTGTTAGCAAAAACTATGCCAACTAAACTTTATTTTACCGCTCAGTTAATAAAAATTAATTTTTTCACGCTGACCTCTTTTTCTTTTTCTTACTTGTCAGGTGAAACTTGTCTAAGTCCCGACTAGAAAAGTCTATCAAATGGTCGGAATTTCGACCCGACTGATTTACCTCTACTTGTTAGTTCTACCAATAGTTACATGTCGGTTCTACCAACTGGTTTTACCTCGACCACTTGTCAGTTAATCACTTCGACCTCTAAGTTGGATGACCTCTTTAACCTCTAAGTCGGCTGACCTCTTCGACCTCTAAGTTGGTTTACTCAACCGACCTTGTCGGTTCACTTGGTTTGGTTGAAATCTATAGATTATGTTTCTTAGTCTAAAAGACTTAAGAAATTACAAATGCTTTTCACCTGTGAGTAAAATGAAGTAAAAATGGCCAGAAAAACAATTCTAGGAAACTTATAAAAAACATATACCCAAATATGTAGGAAGACTTGAGTCAATCAGTGTGTCGTAAAACCTGGAACTTTCACTGGATGATAAATTTAAGGATTCTTGTTCTTTCACTCAACCGTAATTGTAAAAGGCATTTACACAAGTAAATCTGGAAATATTGTGCGGCTAAATAAACATGCATTCAACCATAAACTATTTCTTATATAACTTATCCAGAAATAACAAAGGTATTACAAACTTGTTGGCTCTCCAACTGATCCAAACTTGTCGACTCATCGACTGATCCTTTTACAGAGGTTTGGCTCTTTGACAAAATCACATAATCACATACACAGAAGCTTGAGCTTCAACTTCTCTTTCTCTCTCACCCTGGAGTTCTCTCATGAGTTCTGTTTTCTAATGACTAACATGATTTACAATTTTCTTCTTCTATCTAAAGGAAACCTGAGAATTTCTTCTACGTGAATCGACTGATTCACCATTAAAGACTATAATAACTATCTACCTAACAACTTAGCTTTAGAAATTAATTCGACTGGTTTACATTACCGAATCGTGGACTCTTCCCTCTTGTCAGACTGACTGACAAGATCTTGACTAATACAGACTCTGACAGAGTCAGCTGAGAGTCAGGTATGGATCTACAAGTGATTAATATTTCCAACACTTCCCCTTAATTATGAGTAGATGGGGATTTTTAAAACAAAAATTTACAAAAATTTTTAGAGCTTAGACATGCTTTGTTCATGAGAGAGTTCACTGTGCAGAGCTTGCCATTCCAAGATAACTACGTAGATACTGGAAAGTATCTTTTGCCAATGATTTTGTAAATATGCCTACAAGTTGATCTTTAGACCTGCAAAATTCCAAACAAATTTCTTTGTTGTTTACCAACTCTCTTATGAAAAGAAATCTTGTGTCGATGTTCTTGGTTCTCTTGTGGAACACATGATTCTTGTTAATGTATTTGTAACTTTAGAATGTTTTTATCCATATATCTTATGTATTGTACCCCGATGTTTATTCTGGGATGTGTCTGTAATGTATTTGAGTCATGTCATTCCCCGATGTTCCTATCGAGAGTTTCTATAATGTAACAAGTCATGTGAAGTCATTATGGGTAACCCTCCTATTGGTCAAGGGTTAAAGTCCTTGCAGTTGTGGGGCCCTACGGCTATTAGACTATCCTATAGAAGTGGACCCTAGGTGAGTCATTGTAAGTCGAGGCAATAGTCCCTACCATTGTTTTAAGGATAAACCTCCTTGTTGGTCGGAGGAGGAAAATTCCCCACAAGATGTGGGGCACTAGGGTTATTAGAAACTCCTAGAGATGTTGGCTCTAGTAAGTAATTGTTAAGTGAGACTGACATGTTGGAGTGGGTTTCAAGTGAATGAAAGAATATAAATAGAGAGTGAGCCTCGCTATTTATCACACACACACTCACTCGTTGGGGCGTATGAGTGAGAGGAGAAGTTGATGGGACAAGAGAGAGACTGTTGCTGTCGGGAGATCATCTTTATGTTTTTGGGTTTTACTTTCGGTGTTGATTCTATCTCTGAGGAAGTTGCAGGGTTTTCTCCTTTATGGTTTCCCCGAGAAAAATATCTTTGTGTCTCTTGTGTTTTATTGTTGTGCATGTTATTCTCTCAGTTAAAGATCCTAAGATCATAATGCTAGCTTGAATGATAAAAATATAACATGGTATTAGAGCTAACCTAAGAAGAAGACATTGTGTAGCTGTAGAAGCTAGGGTTCTTGTTTTTTGGGTCTCTCTCCACAATCTATCAGCAAACGTATGCTAGGATGACTCTCCATTGAAGGGCGCATCTTTTTGTCGAAGCGAAATTCGATTCCAAGCATTTTCAGTTTTTGGTGCGAGAAATTAGGGCTTCTAATAGAAGTGAAATTTTTTAGTGAGACCGGCATAGGATTTATCTCCTCATAAAAATTGAATTTTAGATACCTGGGTCAAGATTTTTGGTTGGGTGAAACTTTGGGAAAGTCAAACGCTAGTTTGACCCCAAGCTGAAAAAACCCTAAAATACTAAAACTGATAAGTTTTGGTATATTCCATATATCTATGGATTGACAGATTCTTAGGATATAAAAATTGTAGAGGCCAAATATAAAATCTTGATTTACACTATATCCAAAATTCAGCCTCAGATTCGCTATATTTGGGGAGATATGATCCCTCCAAGTTAGGGTTCCAGCCTCTTCCAGGATTCATCCCTAAACATGACACCTAGGGAGAATTGCTATATCTTCGGCTACAAATATCCAAATTAAATTTATAAAGTTTTTCCAAAAACATCACGGAGTTTAAATTTTGTGATCCAAATTTCAGACCCAGAAAATGAAACAGGGACACATGGCAGTCCATACAACTTGGATGTTCTGAATAGTCCTATAACAGGTCATCTTGGGAAAATGATCATAAGTCCCAATTTGTGAAACCAATACTGAGGAAATATGTGGTGTTGGAATGGGGACATGCGAGGATACCTCAGTGCGAATTTTTATACATAGAGGAGTATTAATTTTAGAGATACCTCAGAAACAGTAACAGGCATTTATGCATAAGAAATTGGAAAACTAGGGCTTCCTGTTCCGGGAGCTTCCCTCCACTGTTTTCAGAAAAAGAGTACATTGGACAGCTCACCTTGAAGATATATATCTTTATATCCAATAATATTTTAAATATTCCAAGTTATGAAAATCATATTGTTTCTCTGACAAACCCTAGATCAACAAGCTCTAGAACCAGGACGGACACCTCAAATTAGTAAGATCTAATCTTTTGATATTTTCATTTGAGGTTCTCACTTCAAAGTGATCTATCACATCAGCTTGATGACAAGCTTGGTGAAGTTGACAACTTCCAATCCTAGAAGTATATGATCTCTCTAAAGAAATGAATTGGACACCTACATAAGTAGAGACGTTCCAGTTCCAGAGGGAGATGAGGCTAAAATCCTTACACAAGAAGAACTTGGTCAAGGCCAAGAAGATCATTGTTGATTCAGTCACGGGTCAACTTGTACCACAAGTGTCTTCCCTAAAGACACCTAAATAGATGTTTGATTCCTTGAACAAGATATTTGAAGGGAATAACATAAATCAGAATATGACTTTCAGAAAATAGGTGAAGAATGTGAAGATCCAGAATGCAGAGACCATACAGTCATACTTTACAAGGTTCTCTCAAATCAAAGAACAACTTGTAGTGGTAGAAGAAGAAGTGGAGAATGCAGAAGTGGTGATAGCCACCTTGAATGGCCTCCCAGGACCATGGGATTCATTCATTCAAGGAATGTGTGCCAGAATGTGTGCCAGAAGGAAGTGATTAATTTCAGAAAGATTCTAGGAAGAGCACACACAAGAAGATGCTCAAATCATAGTAAGAGAAAAGAAGATGGGAAGATCAAGCTCTCACCATCCCAAGAAGATCCCTCAAGCAATGAGGAATATAATGAGCTCAACTCTTAATGAAACTCTTATCCATGTTAGCATTTGGATAAGAAATGATGCTATTATGAATGAAGAAGATGATGAAGCTGAAGGCTTAAGAAGGAGTCTACCCATGAAACAAATAAAGATAAGTATTCAATTGTCATTTCATGATATCATTTTGTTATGCATTTGTTTATATTCAGTTGATGTATTATGCATGGTAGAATATTTGCATTTATGACAGTATACTACTAATATGCATGTGATGGGTAAGTAGCTCATGGTGCTATACAACTCTCCATTGCTAATTATCTAGAATGAAACCTCTTTGTTGACATATTGGATTAGTGCACAATCTCAATGTTGTCCTGGTAGAGATGGAAGGCATCTAGAAAGTTTCCGTGAGATATGGATGAATGTTGTATTGGCTAAAGTAGTTGCATGATCATATATTTATGCATAAGAATTTGCAAGTATGAATATTCCTTATGAAATAATTCTAACCATACAAATGCATTTGACTTGTAGGAAAGATCGCATACATAATCTTCTACAAGTAAAGATGGATGAGACTTGTTCCAAAGAACAAGTGACGACAGCTCAAGATGAAGAATAATATGACGAATGTAGCAACATCATTGATGCAGAACCTTCCAGATATGAAGAAGTAACCAAGAAGAAAGGGAAGACCAGTTCAAGAAGAATGATGTCTAGGATGCAGTATCGATACATGAAGGGAATTCCGTAGTCCCATCATGCAGTATATGGAAACATCGTGGGATAAAAGGAAAGATTCGTAGCACAAGGCTTCTCACAAAAAGAAGGCATAGACTACAAAGAGACATTTGCATCTAGTGGGAGTTGAAACACATACATGATGAGCTTAATGAAGATCTTAACCTTTGCTACAAGGTTGAATATGAAAGTCTATACACTATATAGATACATAGAATATTAGTAGCATAGGAAGCTACTTGTCACTCCGGTACAGAATGTTTTGGTGTATAGAGTACGGAAAACAGAGGGAGTATGATGATCTGCTTCAGAGGGAGTGAATACATAATATCTTGAGGTTCGACATGGTATGACAGGATGGACAGATTACTGATGAATCTAGGCTTTACTGAGAGTAAAGTGGATTTCAACCTTTGCTTCAAGGTTGAAGGCAGAAGACCAGTAATGCTCATGTTATGTGTTGATGCACTATTTTCTAGGCATGGAGGTGTGGCAGAATGCGGATGGAATATTCCTTGGACAAGGGAAGTATGTAGTAGAGATCCTGAAGAGGTTCAGGATGATGGACTATAAGGCCATGAACACACCTATGGCATTGAACCTAAAGCTATTGAGTGTTTCTTCACCAGAGACGGTTGATGCTACGATGTATCGTCGAATTATTGGTTCCTTGATGTACATGACGAATACAAGACCAGATATTTGCTTTGTTGTGAGAACATTGAGACATGTTCACCTGATGGTTGCAAAGCATTCTATGAGGTACCTGAAGGGTACAGTTTATTATGGGCTCAATTATGATGTGAATCAGAAGATTAAGACGGAGGGTTATGTTGATTCAGATTGGACAGGTAGTGCCATCGCTAGGAAGAGCACTTTAGGATTCTATTTCAGTATGGGGTTAGGTGTGATCTCTTAGTTTAGCAGGAAGAAATCCTGTGTGGAACTAAGTACAACTGAAGCAGAGTATGTCATAGCTTGTTCAGCTAGTTGTGAGGTAGTATGGCTGAGGAAGCTACTGTCTGATTTATTTGATCTCTAGATGGATGCTACTTGTATACATTGTGACAACCAGAGTTGTGTGAAGTTGTTGGAGAACCCTGTGTTCCATGACAAGTTGAAGCATATTGAGATCAAGTATCACTATATCAGGGATATGGTGTAGAGGGGAGTAGTGAAGCTCCAGTATGTTGTGACAGACGATCAGATAGATCATGTGTTAACAAAGCCATTGTCCAGATTGAAGTTTGAGTACTTCAGGGGGAAGCTTGGTGTTCTCCAGATCAAGGTTCCCTCCAAGGGAAGTGATGAGTCCGTAAGCCATTCTGATGAGTAGGTCAGATGTAAGGGCTGAGCCATTCTTTCATGGTGAGAGGATTGGTTCCTTCCATGTCAAATATGAGTGCTAAGCCATTCTGATATGACTATAGGATTGGTTCCTATATGATCAGATATAAGGGCTATTGGCATTCTTAGAATGGAGCTGCCTGGTGAGTTACTAGGAATACTTGGTCTAGGAATGAGGGCCTTTCTGAGAAAATTGTAAGATGTAGTCTTACATGATTAGATGTGAGCGCATGGCCATTCTAATGTGATTTAGGGATGTGTTCCCATTTTATCAGATATAGGGGTTGTTGTCATTCTGTCATGGTGAGAGGATTGCTTCCTTCCATGTCAGATGTGAGTGCCGACCATTCTGATGTGACACTAGGATTAGTTCCTACATGATTAGATGTAAGGGCTACTGCCTTTCTGAAGAGTAGGTCAGATGTGAGTGTTGGCCATTCTGATGTGACTGTAGGATTAGTTCTTGCATGATCATATGTAAGGGCTACTGCCTTTCTAATGAGTAGGTCAGATGTGAGTGCCGGCCATTCTGACGAGTAGGTCAGATGTAAGGGATACTACCATTCTCTGAATGGAGGCACCTAGTCAGTTACCAGAAACCCTCTATCTAGGAATGAGTGACATTCTGATGAGTAGGTCAGATGTAAGGGCTAGGTCATTCTGACATGGTGAGAGGATGAGGTTCCTTCCATGGTCAGATGTAAGGGCTGGGCCATTTTGACATGGTGAAAGGATTAAGTTCCTCTCATGGTCAAATGTGAGTGATGGGAGTGCCTTTCTGATGATTCAAGGTCAGATGTGAGTGCCGACCATTCTGACTTAGGGTCAGATATAAGGGCTACCAAATACCTACAAAGAGGTAGGCATACAACCAGCATGAAAAAGGGATGGCTCTGTAGAACTTCCTGTGACAAGAAGAATCATGAGATAGCACATATGATGATCCAACAATGATGATCTAGATCGAGTGATGATATAGATACAGTGATGATGATCCAGATTGAGTGATGATCTAGATACAGTGATGATGATCCAGATCGAGTGATGATCCCGATCCATCAGTGATGATCCATATCGGGTGATGATCTAGATCTAGTGATGATGATCCAGCAGTGATGATCCAGATCGAGTGATGATCTAGATCCAGGAGAGATGATCCAGATCCAGCGATGATGATCCAGATCGAGTGATGATTCAGATCTAGTGAGATGATCTAGATCG
The DNA here is from genome assembly GCA_001517045.1 of Pseudotsuga menziesii. Lineage (NCBI taxonomy): Eukaryota > Viridiplantae > Streptophyta > Pinopsida > Pinales > Pinaceae > Pseudotsuga > Pseudotsuga menziesii. Next base: position 9,201 of record LPNX010865040.1, read on the forward strand.
AGTGATGATCTAGATCCAGTGATGATGATCTAGATCGAGTAATGATCCAGATCAAGATAAAGATGACCTGAAGATAAATATGACTTGAAGATGAAGATGACTTGAAGATGCAGATGACGGGATGATCCAGAGAAGAAGACCAGTGCTGACAAATTTTGTCGAGAGAATACCTTCCTAGTTAAGAGGGATTGTTAATGTATTTGTAACTTCAGAATGTATTGATCCGTATATCTTATGTATTGTACCCCAATGTTTATTTCGGGATGTGTCTGTAATGTATTTGAGTCATGTCATGCCCTGATGTTCCTATCAGGAGTTTCTATAATGTAACAAGTCATGTCAAGTCATTATGGGTAACCCTCCTATTGGTCAAGGTTTAAAGTCCTTGCAGTTGTGGGGCCCTACAGTTATTAGACTATCCTAGAGAAGTCAACCCTAGGTGAGTCATTATAAGTCAGAGAAATAGTCCCCACCATTGTGTTAAGGATAAACCTCCTTGTTGGTCAGAGGAGGCAAAGTCCCCACAAGTTGTGGGGCACTAGGGTTATTAGACACTCCTAGAGATGTAGTCTCTAGTAAGTAATTGTTCAGTGAGCCGGACATGTTGGAGTGGGTTTCAAGTGAATGAAATAATATAAATAGAGAGTGATCCTCTCTATTTATCACACACACAATCACTCATTAGGGCGCATCAGTGAGAGGATAAGTTGTTGGGACAAGAGAGAGACTGATGCTGTAGGGATATCATCTTTATGTTTTGGGGTTTTACTTTTGGTGCTGATTCTATCTCTGATGAAGTTGCAGGGTTTTCTCCTTTATGGTTCCCCGAGGAAAATTCTTTGTGTCTCTTGTCTTTTGTGTTTTATTACTGTGCATGTTATTCTGTCAGTTAAAGATCCTAATATCATAATGCTAGCTTGAATGATAAAAATATAACAATTCTTTGATAATGATATGGGTGAATTGTTGTCAAGAATATGGTTGTCGGTTCTTGATGGTTCTGTGACAAGTCTTTTAACACTACCCTCATCTAGACAACTTGACATGCAGCACTTGTCACTACAACATACTCTGCTTTTGCAAAAGACCGAGTTACTATGGGTTGTTTCTTTGAAGCCCATGAAGCAACACCTGTACCAAAATGAAATGTGTACCCAGATGTGCTTTTCTTCTCAACTATGTTGCCTCCATTGTAACTTTTAGTGTATCCAATGAGTTTAAAATTTTCTGAGGTTGAATACATAATACCAAGATCTTTTGTGCCACTTACATACCTCAAAATTCTTTTACCTGCTTTCCAATGAGAGTATTTTGGTGACTACATGAATATTGAGATCAGACTTACACCATACATAATGTCTGGTCTTGTAGCTGTCAAATAAATAAGGCTACCAACAAGCCTTTTGAACAGCGTAGGATCCACATTTGATCCTTCATCATCCTTGCTCAATTTTAAACCTGTTATTACTGGTGTTGAGGTTGTCTTACAATAAGACATGTGAAATCTTTTTAAAACTTCACTTGCATACTTTATCTATGACATAAATATACCACTTTCAGACTGCTAAACTTCATAAGCCCCAGATCAATCATTTCAAATTCACTTTCCTTGACTGCTTTAAAATATGCTATGCCAAAATCACCAGTAAATATTAAATCATCTACATACAGGCAGACAATTAACATACTACCTTGCTCATTTACTTTGGTGTACAATATTGGTTCACTTTCACTTCTGTGAAATCCATTTTCAGTGACATAGGAATCAATCCAACTCTACCAAGCTCTAGGAGCTTGCTTCAAACCATAGAGTCCCTTTTTCAGCCTGTACACTTTATGCTCTTTACTTGGAACTTCATACCCTTGTGGCTATTCCACATATACTTCCTCTTCTAGATAGCCATTTAAGAATTCTGACTTGACATCCATTTGTTTTGTGCAACAATGGCCAAGACTGTTTTGACTATATCCATGCGTGCAACAGGTGCAAATGTTTCATTGAAGTCTATGCCGGGTTGTTGTGTAAACCCTCTTGCTACCATTATTGCTTTGTGCTTCTGCATATTCCCATCAGCATCTTTCTTGGTCTTGTAAATACATTTGACATTGATTACATATTTGTATTTTGGTACATTAATCGGTTCCCATGTCTGGTTCTTATCAGTGCATTCCATTTCTTCATCCATGGCTTGTTCCCATACTTCTTCTTCAACAGCTTCTTCAAATGTTAGTGGATCATATATAGGAGAAAATAATGCAAAGAAAGAGAATGAATTTGGTGTACTGGCTTCATATATTTCACGCAAACTTCTTGTCTTCATTGGTTTTGTCGATGTCGACCTTGATGAAATGCTTGATGGAGTCTGTTTTCATCTTTGTTTACTTGTCGGTGTAGCTTGAGCTGCTACTTGTGTCGATGATCCTTGTGTTGAACCATGTCGTGGTTTCATGGGAGTCGACGGTGCTACGATCGATTGACTTACATGTGGTGTCTGAACCACTTCTTCGACCATATCATCATTGTCAACATTCGACACAATCTTGACATTTATGTCGACAGTTCCATCCCATGATTCATTCTCGAAAAATTGAACATCTCGACTGATTATCACTTTCCTTGCAACATGATCATACAACCTCTATGCTTTTGTGTCTTCAGAATAGCTGACAAAAATACATTTCTGTCCCTTCTTGTCTAGCTTCCTTCTTAGCTTATCTGGAACATGATCATATGCAACACAACCAAAAAATTTTAAATGACAAACACTATGATTCATACCTTTCCATGCTTCTTGGGGAACTTTGTTCTTCACACTCTTTGTCGGACATCGGTTCATAATATATACAGCAGTTGCGACTGCTTCACCCCAATATTCATTTGGGAAATGCTTGGCTTCCAACATGTTGCATGCCATCTCCGTGATGGTTCTGTTCTTTTTTTTGGCAATACCATTTTGTTGAGGTGTATACCGTGCAGTGAGTTGTTTCTATATGCCATGGGTCTTGCAAAAATTTAGAAATTCATTTGAAACATATTCATCTCCTCTATCGGTCCTTAAGATCTTGATGTGATGTCCACTTTGGTTCTCCACGAGTGCCTTGAACTACTGAAAATAACTAAATGCATCATATTTATGTTTCAAAAAATATACCCATGTTTTTCTTGAGTAATCATCAATAAAAGTTAGAAAATATTTGCAGCCACCAATAGATGATGTCTACATTGGACCACAAATATCAGAGTGCACAATTTCAAGTGGTGTGCATGCTCTATAAGACTTTTTGACTGAAAAAGTCTATCTGTGCTGCTTGCCAAAAATTAAGCCTTCACAAACCCTCTCTGGTCTGTCCATCAATGGCAATCCTTTCACCATATTTTTTGTCTAGTAGCTTCATTCCACCAAAATTCAGATTTCCAAATCTAAAATGCCACAACCATGATTCATCCTAAAGTTTTGTTTGAAATGCATCTTGCAAATTAGCGCTGCCATTTTCTTTCTTGTCGAGGAGCTCGACTGTTTCTTTACTTTTTTCCTTGAATGCATCTCCTGTATTTGTCTTCCATTTCATGTCAGGAACTATCCTCAATGAAAACAAGCGATTTCTTTTCATTGGCACTTTTGCTATCAGCTGGTCGCTTGGACTCTTGTCTTTGATCACATAGTGATCATCTTCCATGTAGACTCTGTAGCCCTTTTATGTCAACTGTCAAATGCTTAACAAATTATGTTTCGAACCTTTGACATGATAGACATTAGGGATATACTTACTCTCCCCCTATTTGGTTAGAAAATCAATAGTTCCTTTTCCTAAAACAGTAACATGGACATTGTTTCCAAGTGTAACATCAGTTTGAAATGAATTATCTAGACTGGAAAACAAATTTAAATTATGAGTCATGTGATTGTTGCATCTTGAATCTAAGTACCATATGTCATGTGGACTTTCTTGAATAGCATTGCATTCAAGTGGAGATGTCGATACCATTAACATTGCACTTATCGAAGTGCCGGTGCTAGTCTACTAATCTGGGCTTTGCCTTCCTTGGTCATATTGTTTCTTCCTGCATTCATATGCATAATGACCAAATTTATTACAGTAATGACATTGAATTTTTTATTTATCAAACCTCTAGACACTTGGCTGACTTGGGTTCTGATTATCTCCTCTACCACAAACATTTGCAGGACTTCTGCCTCATCCTCCTCTAGAAGAACTTCTTCCTCTGCCTCTGAAGTTGTTTCTCCCCCTGCCTCTACCATGGCTTATGGATGACTGTGCTGTAAATGCACCTTCCAATGATGTCTTTGTTCTGTTGAGTCTGTGTTCATGATTGATGAGTGAATCTTGCATCTCATCAATAGTAAATGTCGACATGTGTGTGTGTTCTTCCAAGGTCACAACCAAGTTTTAAAATTCGAGGGAAGACTTCTGATAATTTTTTCAACAACCCTTTGGTCTTCTATGTCTTCTCCACGAGATTTCAATTGGTTTATCAAACCAACAACTCTGGTGTAGAATGTGTCTACAGTCTCTGAATATTTCATGCATAGAGATTCAAAATCTCTTCTCAAAATCTGCAACTTGGAAGTCTTTACCTTTCCTAAGCCTTGATAGGCGGTCTCCAATGTATCCCATGCTTTCTTAGCATTTGTTTTTTCTGCTACTCTTGGTAGTATGCTTTCATGCATGGCTTGATGTATGCAAAACAAAGTTTCTTCTTCTGTTCCCTCAAGACATCTTTCTAAGCCTGTGTGAGATTGTTGTATGTTGTCATGTCTACTAGTTCTACATAACCATATTGGACTATCTCCCAGACATCTTGACCTTTGAACAAATATTTCATACTTAGAGACCAATATTCATAATTATTTCATGTAAAAATTGGAGTTTGCAATGAACATGTTGAGGCCTGGAAATTCACAAGCAACAACAGTAAGGGATTCTAACCAGTCAATATTCCCAACTAGCCCATGACTGTTTGGTGTAGGGAATACGTCCGGTTTGCGGTCTGGCTACCGTACGTCAAGTAACAAAAATAAAAGGTTTTACCGGTTGCGGCCTGGTCCAGCGTGTATATTTTTGTGTTTTTAGTTTTAAGTATGATTTGCAAGTGCCTATCTAAAATGCAGATTGATGTAGAATACGGGGAGCGGTCACAATGTGATGTGTAGGTTCTTACCTCTCGTATTAAACTCTCTCGCATCTAAATCACACACAACAAGAAAATAAAACTAACTACCTAACCTATCCATAGGGAGAAAGATTATCATTCATTTATGAGTATTGTATTTTGTATATGCATCATGAAAAATCACAGATAGTTGATAATTCTTTCAAAACACATGAACATTTAAAGATATTTGAACAACCAGATAGCCAATTGTTTATGAACAACATTCATTACTCATAGTGGAAATTTTCATAAAATAAACCAAAGAGCATTCATACAAGAACATAGGTTCACTGAGTTAGAATGATCTCACAGTTAATGGACACAAAGCTGAAAACGAAATAGTTCCTCTTCAACAAATCCATAGCACAACATTTAAACATTCCACCAAGCTTTCTCCAATAGGAAAATTGTAATTATCTATTGCAAAAGGAAATAGTTCTTCTTACAATATGTCCTCACAAATCTCACTGGGAAAAAGTCCCTCCTCCTATCTAAATATTCTATATTTATACAACAAGAGAAAAACTGTTGGGCTTCCCACAAATGACTCTTAGGATTCCCCAACACTTCACCTCCCATACTTTTCTTTAATATAATACAATAAACAAAAAAAAGTGCTTATGAGGAGGGTCTCGCTTGACTATTCAAGAACTTCTTCCATGCCGAAGCCTCTGAGGCAATGATTTCGAACTTGGAAGGTTCTAAGAAACGAATATTAATTTTAAATTTAGCAGCCCGATTTCTTATTACTTCTATCCTAGCTGAGCTCAGGTGTAGTTGGTCCCCTAGTAACTGCACACTAACCGCGGAATGAACTACTTCCTTTCTCAGGGTCTCCTCATCTAGGGCTTTTATGTGCTGAACCCTTTGTTCATCTTCCTAATATTTTCTTTGCAACATCTCCAAAAATAGGTTGTGGTCCGGAAAAGCATCCATTCGCTGTTCAACTTCAACCTGGAAAAGATTATAAGTAATCAAAAGCCTCCTGAAGAATTCTGCACAAGACCCCTTTGTCTTCTTGACAGTCTTTTTGAATTCTTCGGCTATGTTTATGGAAAACTCCAATAGATCATAGTCTTTCCTTAGGATTTGTTGATATTTTGCTGGCAGATCTATAGGAGTTTCGTCATTTGCATCTAATCTTGCCATTCTCCCCATCAGGACTTCTAAGATGTCTTGCGATTTGTCTACAAAATATGAAGAGGTTTCCAAAATCTCTTCCAGTCGATTGTCTACCTGCAAGATCTTGCATCTTTCTTCCTCTATGGCTACTTGCAGCTGGTGCATCTTGCTCCTTTGTGCTAGAACTTGCTCCTTGAAAGCCTAAAGATTGACTTGCTGTTCCTTGGCCTCTTCTAGAGCTGTTGTTAATGAGGTAACCTGTTCTTTAAGTTCTGTAGTCTGCCCCTGAGATTGCTTCTTAGATTCCTCCAAGGTAGCTTTCTATAGCTCCAACTCCCCTATCTTTCCTAGCAGCTGCTCCTTTTCTATGTGAAGACTTTCACATACCATCTTCAACTCATCCTTTTCTGTCCTTAACCCTTGACATTCCTGCTGCAATTTCTCCAGACTTCCTTGGGCGGCCTCCAGAGATCTCTCCTCTACTTGGAAGAACAGAAGCTCATCTTTTGAAGACTTTATTTCATGTTGTATGTCTTCAAACTTTCTTTTCAATCTACTACTCTCCTCTCTCTCTCTTCTCAGGGTGTCCTTTAGCTGGGCAGCAGACTTCTTTGACTGTTCAATATCAGTCATTGTTCGGTCTACATTGTCCTCAGAAGAATGGATCAATGCGGCCCCAGCTCTGATGGTGAATCTAGGGTCCCTGTCTATTCCAAACACCATTGTTGTGTCATTTATCATTTTGCCCAACTGTCCCCCAGTATAGACCTTCCTCTCAGTCCTCTTCACTATTCTTTTTCTTTCCCTGTCATAAAAAATAGTATTGAAATTTGGTACCTCCTCCCCTTTCTTATGCTCGAAAGGGATTAGTCTTAGGGTAGGGACAAGAGCCTGCCCCAGTGGGCTACTAGCAGCTACCTCAGGATCTTGGACATCAAGATCACCCAGGTCTTGAGCCTGACTGTCTGTAGGATCGGAAGTAGATTGATCTATCACAGCCCCTGTCAATTTTAACCTTTCTACTTCCTGCTTCTTCAATTCTTCATCCATTTTCCTTTTCTTTTCCTCTTCTTCACTCCGGGCAGCTTCTTCTGCCTTTCTAGCTGCTTCTTGTTCAGCCTTTCTCTTTTCTTCCTCCTCACCTTTGAGCCATATTTCGGCATCTTGCGCTAGCCTCCTAGCATCTTCATCCCTTTTTCTAGCTTCCTCTTCCTCTGCTTTTTTCTACTCATCCTGTCCTTTCCTGCCTTTAGTCATTAGAGGAAATTTCAACTCAAAATGGGCCTCCTAAAATGAACTAATAAAATAATAGTTAAAATAATAAAATAATATTTATTAATTTTGGAGGAAGAAAAGAAAAAAAACAACTTTTTTGTTTGTATTTTTGACATATCTCCCCGCATTTTTACTCAAATTTCGATCGGGAGAGCTCGTTGGATGTGGAATTAAATTTCGCATCCAACGAGTACCCACTCGACATAGTTTTGATGGACCCCGCTACCCCAAAAACAAGAAATACCTTAAAAAAACGTAATGATGACATCATCATTACGTTTTTTCAGTTATTTCTTGTTTTTGGGGTAGCGGGGTCCATCAAAAGTATGCCGAGTGGGTACTCGTTGGATGCGGAATTTTATTACGCATCCAACGAGCTCTCCTGATCGAAATTTGAGTAAAAACACGGGGAGATATGTCAAAAATACAAACAAAAAAAGTAGTTTTTTTTATGATACCTATCCCCAAATTTATATTAAAAAAATGTTTAAGACCTATACGGTATTTCAAATTTAAATCAATTTCATTGGCTAACACATGATGACATGGAATTTGAATAAAAGTTAAAAGGCCCATTTTGAGTTGAAATTTCCTCTAATGGGTAATTTTCTTTTTAAATCGTCTTTTCAACGCAGTTATGTTTTCTACACTGTGGAAAATGGATTCATCTTTGTCCTAGTGGCTTGTGTATTCAAAATGTACATTTGCCTCCTTACAGTGCACTACCACCCTAATCCGGGAATCATTCCTGTGGAAATTTATTTCCCCAAAATGGAATTTCCCCAGTTCTTCCACAAATTCATCAGCTTTCTTCACTCTTATGAACTTATGGCTTCCCAATCTGAATGGTAAGGGAAGATAAGCTGCTTTCTTATGTTCAAATAAAAATCTCCCTATACCATCTAAGAAAACGTTCCTAACGGCCTCCTTGTGCACTACATAGTCAATGGCATATCTTGGCAGTAGTGAAGGGGCTCTGGAGCATCCATACATTCTGAAATACAATCCATCCTCCGTTAAGTAGTAATCTACATATTCTTCAATAACTTGCAATGGTTCCTCTGACATGCAGTTGCTCTCTTTCAAGAAAATCAATGTATATAATGGCATGATGAAGTGCTCACATACTTTTCTATAGTGACTATGGTATTTTTATGCCCACAGTAGCTTGTAAGCTGAGTAGACTGGCGTTCTTTCTAGGTCCTAGATACATCTCAGATTTGGGAAGGGTTGGTTGCATAGTATGCAGTCAATTAGTATAGAGCTCATGTAGAACTCTGAATACTTCTGGGACACCCCTCCTATTGCTGAAGCAATGCAAGCTGAGAGGCTGTTGGATACAATGTTTGCCCACTTGAACACTATCCCCTGGGTTGCCACATAGAAGATGATGGGAACCCACTCCAAATTAAAGCTTTTACCATGGGACCTCCTGAAAATCCTATTCAGCATCAGGGCAATGAACCTGTAAGGGGTTCTTAAAGTGCCAGTATCATATTCCCCAGATGTCCTAGTCCTAAATTTCTTGCTAGGCACCATCATTTTCTTCAGTGTCTCGACTAGGTCCAGATTAATTTTCTTTAGCTAGTCTTCAGTCAAGTGCACTTGTGCTTCCGTTAAGTGGTAGGCCAATGATACATACCCAGGGATATAAGCAGCATAACCTTGTTTGTCAACATTTTCCAAAATCATGGTGGTTACATCTGCCCTGGGCAGAATCTATCCAATCACCTCTAAGCATGGGAAAAGCTTAGGTCTAGTAGCAACTCTCATCAATGCATATCTCTCTATATTTGCATATATGGTTTCCTCCTCAAAACCTTTGTCAGGTACCTCCCGGTGTGTTATTAATCTGTAGACTTCCCCCCATTTATATTCAGGTTCCATACCAACTATGCATTTGGTATCCTCGTAAGTGTACTTAACTCTGGTGACAATTTCAACCTCGGGTTCCTCCTCTACTACGGGAGCCTTCTTCTTCTTTCGTTTAGACGTCTCGAATTCTGAAGAATTTCCCTATCATACACAGAAATTGCTTTAGGTTCGGTTAGGCCATTCCTAGATAACATTCAAAAAGTGGAGTCAAACTGTATGAGCATTTTACCTTGTTTAGGCTAAACATGATTGCAGTTATGAAAATAAACAAACAATACTCAAACCAAGTATTCATGCGCACAGCCAATCTGCCAAAAAAAACTAAAACCTGCACATACTAAAGATTTGCATAATCAACTCATAATATCATGGTTTTTCTAAAATGAAGAAGGTTCCCCTCTCGACACTATGAACTAAATCGTTCCATGCAAAATATGATGCCTAATCCCAAGTGAAATATACTTTATTGTGATAGTGCATTTAACTCACTGTAAGCTTGAGGTTGGTGGTAATGATGGATATAAAAGTGGTTGAACAAATAAATCATAAGATGAAGGAGGCGGTGCCTCTCAAACATTGGAAACATTCGTCCTGGACATGGAAAAATAAGAGGAAGTTGCTTCTTGCAAAAAGCACTCACATCAAGATCTGAATAGATGATGCATTTTGAACCCTAAATTGGTTCGCGGTTCGTGTTCAAATTTTAACAATCTAATTCTAAGGGGCGTAACTTCAACATCCCGACCTTGGTTCACAAAAACGAGGGTGACCATACTGTGGAACCAAAACCTCAGCATCTCTGAAGTAAACAAGAAAACGCCCTCCTCGGACGGCCATACATAGACTAGGGGATATTGGTACGGACAATGTAACGGTCATCTACACCGGTTTCCCTAGTAGTCGAGTGCGGGCTGCAAACTCATAATGGCCGTGAACGCAGTCATCAAGCAAAACAACAAAACCCCCGACCGAGAAGCCATACCATTTACCTAGATTATATATACACGCCGAAATGGAAACCTAGGTATCCACTAACCGCCGAGACAGGAACTAACCAAGGGTGACAAACACAGTTTGACCACTCGAACGGAAAGGTAAAATAGGCATAGGAGCCTACCTAGTAATGGGTTGCGCCACTGGTCGAGAAAAACCGCAAACCTCCACAGCGAAGCCACCTAGGATCGAGGTACCGATAGCGAGTGGATTGGTCTACTCGAGCGATAATGACATCACGGGAAAATAACAATAAAAAATAATAAAACCCCGACCCCAATATATACGCCGCGGTCAACACATAATCGGTGGGAAAAAATAAACTAATCGGGAAGTGGAACGGCTACAGGATCGGTGATCCTGTCAGTATCGCCTCCACAATGGCGGATGATGAAACGGTTAAGAAACCCGCAATGGCGTCGGCAGGAGAAACAAATAAAACCTTACACTGGAGCTCGCCCATCTAAGGCCTCGGACCAATATTTGGTTGAGGAGCCGCAACGGCGGAAACCATAAAGGCATCGAGTTCCCCGGACATATCAAAATCGAAGCAAAAATAAACATGACTTCGGCCAAAAATATCGGTCATGTGGCAAACAAAATCAAACTACATCGGAAAGATAGTGCCTTCCAGAGCCACAACAGCGAAAGTTAAAGGCCTAAGGATCTGCAAATCAAAAACAGCGGGAATCGAAAAAAGATAATACAACCATCGGGAAGCTTCGCAATACCTCCTCTGCAATGGCGGGTCATATAGAGACAAAACGTTCCGTCGGAATCTTAATACAGTCATTGACAAATAAAGCGCATCGGAGACCAATAACGCTTGAATCAGTCTTGATGTCTTGTTCTTTTCCGCAACGGCGGGCATGCTGATAACTGGACTCCTGACTCAATAATCTAAAACACTTCCGATGGCAGGGAAAAACCAATACAAACCGTACAACATCGCTGGCATAAAATTCATTCTTGAGCAAACATCAAACAAAACCAAGGAGCTGAGCAAAAATGAAATAAAAGGAGGGTCCCAAAATTTTTTGAATTTTGGGAGAATGTTGCAGCTGCAACAGAACCAGAAGTCGAAGCCATTTTTAATTTTTTTTTAATTAACTTTCCTTAGAAAATTAATTTTCCACTTTTTAAGACAAGATTTCTTTCCTAAACCTTGCTCTGATACTAGTTAGTTAGCCAAAACCAAGCCGACTAAACTTGAGTTTATGCTCATTTAATAAAAATTAAATTTTTCACCCCTGCCTCTTTTTATTTTTCTTACTTGTCGGGTGAAACTTGTCTAAACCCCAACCTCTTTTTCTTTTTCTTACTTGTCGGGTGAAACTTGTCTAAGTCTCGACTAGACAAGTCTACCAAATGGTCGAACTTTTGACCCGACTGATTAACCTCTACTTGTCAGTTCTACGGATAGTTACATGTTGGTTCTACTAACTGGTTTTACCTCAACCACTTGTCGATTGATCACTTCGACCTCTAAGTTGGTTTACTCAACTAACCTTGCCGATTCACTTGGTTTGGTCGAAATCTACGGAGTATGTTTCTTAGTCTAAAAGACTTAAGAAATTACAAATGCTTTTCACCTGTGAGTAAGATGAAGTAAAAATGGAATATATACCCAAATATGTAGGAAGACTTGAGTCGACCATTGTGCTGTAAAACCTCGAACATTCACTGGATGAGAAATTTAAGGATTCTTGTTCTTTCATTCAACCATAATTGTAAAAGACATTTACATAAGTAAATCTGGAAATACTGTGGCATTCAACCATAAACTATTTTTTATATAATTTTTGCGGAAATAAAAAAGGTATTACAAACTTGTGGGCTCTCAGATTGATCCAAACTTGTCGGCTCACCCACAGAGCTTCAGCTCTTTGACATAATCACATAATCACATACACAGAAGTTTGAGCTTCAACTTCTCTTTCTCTCTCACCCTGGAGTTCTCTCGTGAGTTCTGTTGCCTAGTGACCAACTTGATTTACAATTTTCTTCTTCTATTTATAGTAAACCTAAAAATTGCATCTATGTGAATCGACTGACTCACCATTAAAGTTTCTTCTATGTGAATCGTGACTCACCATTAAAGACTGTAATAACTATCTACCTAACAACTTAGCTTCACAAATTAATTCAACTAGTTTACATTGCCGAATTGTGGACTCTTCCCTCTTGTCATACTGACCGACAAGATCTTGATTGATACAAGACTCTAACACAGTCTGCTGAGAGTCAGGTACAGATGTGTATTAAAATGTATATCATCTAGACATATTTATGATAGTATTAAAATGTATGTAATCTCGAGGTTTGAAACAATTTAATGTTTTCATATCGGATAGTGTTGCAAGGTTTTAAATAATAGTTTTTAAATTATAGGGACTATGAAATATAACTATTAAAATATGGGTTTTTAATAGTTGATAATTTATAATAATAAAAATTTAAAGAAATGTATTTAAAGAAATTTTTTAAAATATAATTGAAAATATAGTCAATTTATGTAATAGTATAATATTAGATTGTTTTAATAATTATAATGTTTTAATAGTTATAATGTTTTAATAATTTGAATAGTAAAAATGATTTTAAAACATAAGGTTTTTAAAATATAATTGAAAATATAGTCTATTTATGGAATAATATAATATTATAATGTCTTAAGAAATTTCTTTTTTTAATAATTATAATGTTTTAATAATTTAAATAGTAAAAAAAAATTAAATCACATTTTTTCCAAATACATTTTTAAACAAGATTTTTTTAATTATAATTGCAAATATAGTCAAATTGAAAAGTGTCATAGTAACATAATTTCATTAGCATCTCATTAACATGTACACTGAGTTTTTTCTTTGCATAGGTTTAAGTGTATCGTGTATTAATATTAATTCATAAATTAGTAGCTACACTAATTGGTTCTAATGGTGTGTTAATACCTTGAGAGGTTTGCACCTCGAGAGATGTTTACACCTCGATAGATTGATCCCTCTCAGGGCTTGATAGAGCCTAGGATTTGGATCTACGCTGGTGTAATCCAATATGAAAATTTAATATGTTGTAGAAAGGTTTTATTACATTCTAATAGTGCAAAGATGTTTAATTGCTATGTAATTAATATGAAATTGAGTTTCATATCTATAATGTTAATCAAAGGTTTTATTATATTGTAATATGGATGTGTTGTTTAATGAATTTTATTATTAACTTTTAATAATATTCATTAGTGATGGTATTTCATTAAATTTATGTAATAAATGCAAGAATACAAAATTATTTAATTAAAAATAGTATTGCTTAATTGTACTGTAATTAATCAATATTTATTTATTTTATAATAGTTTTGAGATACAAATGTGGAATGTTGATGAATTATTTTAATAGTTTGTAATAATATAACAATTAATAAACGCCATGTTGAATTGCCTTGTGAAGGGTTATGTAGGATGACGATGTTCATGGAGGGTTATGTTGGTTTGTGCCATTTACCCATGATTATGTTGTATTATGGTAATTTTCATTAATGTGTTTGGTTGCATTATTTTTCCGACACATTAAGAGATTCAAGTAATCTAATAAGTATTATAATTTATTTTAATTTGTAATTCCACTAGATTTTTGTGAAGAATGTTTTTTGGAGTTGTTATAATATTGTAACAGCACCACAGTTCCATTTTGGCATATGTCAAGGGTTCTATTAATGTGTTGCATGTTTGTTTTTGTCGATATATATTGGACATGTAATTTAGTCAACCATGCTTGAGTGTAGTTCTGTCAAAGTCAACCATTATTGACTTTAGTGAGTAAGGATTGACTTTAATTAACTGTACATAGTTAAATTTGGTTTACCATGTCTAACTTTAGTTTGACCATAGTTAACCGTGGTTGAATTTAGTAAACCATGTTCCCATACTTCACAATGTGATAAGAAATTTCCTAAACATCGAATGTCACATTATTAATGTGTCACATCTTACGCATTGTCACGATGCAGCGAAACAATTAACTAATGTCACAATGTGACATAACCCTTGATGAACATCATAATGGAACATAACCCTAGATAAATACCATAATGCAATGTAACCCTTGATAAACATCGAATGCCATATTATTAATGTCACATATTTGGTTGTGTCAACATATATTAGACACTGCAATAAACCATGGTCGACTTTGGTATACCATGCTTGTCTTTAGTTTGTCCAAAGTCAACCATGGTTGACTTTAGAAACTAAGGCTTGAAATTAGTTAATCATGGTTGACTTTGGTTTACCATGTTTGACTTTAATTTGACCATAGTTAGCCATGGTAGAATTTAGTGAACCATGTGACCATACTTCACAATGCAACATGAAATTTCCTGAACATCAAATTCCACATTATTAATGTGTCAGATACTACGCATTATCATAATGCAACATAACCCTTGATGAATGTCGCAATGTGAGATAACACTCAATGAATGTCACAATGCAATACAACCCTTGCTAAAGATCATAATGCGACATAACCCTTGATGAATGCCAAATGTCGCATTATTAACGTGTCACATATTTGGTTATATGAGCATATATTGAACATTGTAACAAACTATGGTGTACTTATGTCAACCATGCTTGACTTTAGTTTAGTCAAATTCAACCATGGTTGACTTTCGTAAGTAAGTATTGACTTTTATTATTGTTGTTGACTTTAGTTAACCATGTTTGACTTTAGTTTGAGCGTAGTTAACGATGGTTAACTTTAGTGAAACATGTGGCCATACTTCACAATGCAACATGAAATTTCCTCAACATTGAATGTCACATTATTGAAGTGTCACATGTTGGGTATTGTCACAATGCAACAAAAACCTTGACTAATGTCACATGTGACATAACCCTTGATGAACGTTGTAATGGAACATAACCCTTAATAAATTCCATAATACAATGTAACCCTTGGTAAACGCAGAATGTCGCATTATTAATGTCTCACAGCTTTGATTATGTCGACCTATATTATAAATTGTAGTGGACCATGGTTGACTTTGGTAAACCATACTTGACTTTAGTTTGTCCAAATTCAACCATGGTTGAATTTAGAGACTAAGTCTTGGCTTTAGGTAATCATGGTTGACTTTGGTTTACCATTATTGACTTTAATTTGACCATAGTTGACCAATGTCACAATGTGAGAAAAACCTTAACCAATGTCACAATGTGACATAAACCTTGATGAACCTCATAATGGAGCATAACCCTTAATAAACGTCACAATGCAACGTAACCCTTGATAAACACCGAATGTCACATTATTAATGCTTCATTCTTGCATCCACTTAATATATTTGCAAACAAAGTTGAATTTTGAGAGAAAGGCTTCACTTTAATTAATTGTAGTTGAATTTTGTTAACTAAGCTTGACTTTAGTTTGACCATAGTTAAATTTAGTAAAGCATGTGGCCATACTTCACAATGCCACATGAAATTTCTTAAACATCAAATGTCACATTATTAATGTGTCACGTCTTTGGCATTGTCGTAATGTAGCATAATGCTTAACCATTGTTGTAATGCAGAATAACCCTTAATGAACATTGTTACAGAAAATAACCCTTTATAAACACCACAATGCGACGAAACCCTTGATAGACATCAATTATTGCATTATTACTGTGTTGCATCTTGGGGTATGTCGACATATACCAGACATTGTAGAAAACCATGGCTGACTTTGGTAAACTATGCTTGACTTTAGTTTGACCATAGTGAACTTTTGTTGACTTTAATGAGAAAGATTTGACTTTAGTTAGCTAGGGTACACTTTAGTGAACCACGTGGCCATACTTCACAATGCGACATGAAATTTTCTGAACATCGAATGTCACATTATTAAAGTGTCACATATTGGGTATTGTCGCAATGTGGGATAACCCTTCACCAAGGTTGCAATGTGACATAACACTCAATGAACATCGCAATGCAATGTAACCCTTGAAAAACATCATAATGTGACATAACCCTTAATGAACGCTTAATGCCACATTATTAATGTGTCACATATTTTGTTGTGTCAAGATATACTGCACAAGGTAACGAACCATGGTGTACTTTGGTCAACCATGCTTGACTCTAGTTTGGTAAAAGTCAAACATAGTTGACTTTCACAAGAAAGGCTTCACTTTAATCTTTGTTTAATCAAGTTTGAATTTAGTTTGACCATAATTAACCGTGGTTGGATTTAGTGAAACACGGGGTCATACTTCACAATGCGATATGAAATTTATTGAACATCAAATTTCACATTATTAATGTGTCACATATTGGGAATTGTTGTAATGTAGCATAATGCTTAACCATTGTTGTAATGTAGCATAACCCTTGATGAACATCATAATGGAACAAAACCCTTGATAAACGTCACAATGCGATGTAACCCTTGATAGACACCGATTGTTGCATTATTACAGTGTTGCATCTTGGGTTATGTTGACATATACCAAACATTGTAGAACACCATGACTGACTTTGGTAAAACATGCTTAAATTCAGTTTGACTATAGTCAACATTTGTTGACTTTAACGAGTAAGGTTTTACTTTATTTAACCATGGTACACTTTCGTGAACCACGTGGCCATACTTCACAATGCGACATAAAATTTCCTAAACATCGAATGTCACATCATTAAAGTGTCACATATTGGGTATTGTTGCGATGTGGGATAACCCTTCACCAAGGTTGCAATGTGACATAACATTCAATGAACATCACAATGAAACATAACCCTTGAAAAACGGCATAATGTGACATAACCCTTAATGAACGCTTAATGCCATTCTCCTATTACCTTTACAGCTGTCCTGTCTAATTGAAGAACTTCCCAAGTGGATGGTTTAGGTTGAGCATTGATTTTATTGCAGATTGAAAGTGGCATAACGTTGACCGATGCTCCCGAGTCCACTAAACAGTTGTGCACATTATAGTTTAAAATTTCAAAATTCAGGAGAAATGCTGGATTTTTATACTTACACTTCCCTCCTAAACTTGCCTCACCAATTTCCTCCTCAGGTTGGTTGTCACTGGGAGATTCCTCATCTGTTGTCTCGAGCACTTTTAAAAGCTTCTCTTTTTGTTGAGGTAAATTGCATATTTCAAACAATGAGATATTTCCTTTAGCCTTTTTAATGTCTTCTACAATATCATATCCCATCTCAGGTTCTTTCAGATTCTTCTTGACATTATCAATCTTAACTTCAATAGGCTTAAGAGGTGTGTTGATTCTCTTTGGATCCTCACTTAAAATGACAAATTCAGGTATTTTAATAGTTGCAGTGTTGTTCTGTATCTTCTTCATGTTTTCTTGAAGTTTCTTAATCTTAGGAAGTATTGACTTATCTTATTTTAATGGACTCTAACTTCTTGTTGTTACATTAGTTTCTGGTGTTTCCCCTTGTATCAAAAAATCTTCCTCTTTCATATCAAACATAGAGACACAGTCCCATAAAACTAAAGTATCTTCCTCTTGTTTTTATGTAGGGTTATTATCATTTTCTTCCTCCTTACCAGTTTCTGTCAGTTTGGAATCCAATAATTGATTGATTACTAATGTCATGGAATTAATCCATTGTGGGAAATTATTCTCGGAATGAGGCTGCTGATGAAAGGTACAAAAATTATCCAATCCTACATCAGTTAAATTTATCGCTGCAGGACTGTGTGGAGGAGGTTTAGGTTTACTGTTGTCTTCCCTTTTTTTTATAACAAGGCTTATATGCTTTATGAGCCTCCTTTTCCTTTTCTAAATCTATCACTCTGTTGGATAATTTTTACATCATCTTCACCATCCCTTCAAAATCCTGTGATCGCTCATCCTTAAGTTTAGTCGGTAATAAAGGTTTCTTGTTTCCAAAAGTTTTTCCTTCTCACTGCATAGAGTAATTTTCTATACTCTCCATCTCATCCTTTACCTTCTCAGTTTCTTCATAGGTTTCTGCTAATGTAGGTATAACCGATCTCTTGGAAAACATGGCTAGATTAGGCCCAAGAGTTGAGGTATAGTATTTAATTAGAGCATTTTCAGATGGTTTATCAGCCGTAGTGAAATTGTTTAGGTAAGAAGCAAACCTTTGAGTGAAATTATGCACTCTTTATTTCCTTTCTTTCTTTAGTGCACATAACACTTTCATTAAAGCTGAATGAGTTTTCTAGACTGCGTATTTGCTTCTAAACATTCTCTCAAAGGTGTTCCAATCTGTGATTGAATTTGCAGGAAGAGAAAAATACCATGAGGCTACTTTTCCTTTCAGGGTGTGGGGAAACAATCTACAGACCACATCTTCATGATCTCCAGCTCATAGTCCTTCAACATCCAAGTAAAAACTCTGCAAATGATGATCTATCAGAATTCCTTCACTTGGTTCAAATTTAGGTAACATATTGTCAAAAGGCTGAGGCAAATCATGAAAAGGAGGTGTCAAATTTAAAGGAGACCTAGCCCTCCAAGCAGGTTGTGGAGGCGGTTGATTTGCATTTGCATTAGCCATGATTCTAAGTGGAGTATGAGGTTGTGACTGAAATGGGGTCTGGAAAGGTGAGAAGTAAGGTGAATCTGGATCTAATTGATTTAAAGGTTGGTCAACTTCTTGTAAGGATGCTTCTACCAGTTCTTCAAGATCTTCTACCAACACTGATTCTTCTAATTGAGGGCAATCCTTTTTCTTGAACTCTCTTCTAGGTAGGATAGAGATAATAGGTAATCCTCCAATATTTTTCACATATGCCCTGGTAATTCTTCTTAAATCATAAACCACTTAGTTATCGATGGGATACAAATACCCTTTATCTTTATCTTGAGGAGTGGGTTTGTGAAGCAAACTATTTTTAGAACTATCACCAGTGGAGTGAGTTCAAGGAAGCATGCTTCCTTGGCCATCCATGCACTGGTGTCCCTCCTTCTAGCACTAAAAACTTTTGAGGCCTGGAAAATCATAGGTAACAACATATACGGATTCTCCCCAATAAACGTTCCCAATAAGCTCGTTATGTTTTGGTATGGGGAATCCGTCCGGTTTACGGTCCGGCTACCGTAATTCAAGTAACAATTAAGGTGTTTTACCGGTTATGGCTTGGTCCACTGTGTATGTTTTTTAGTTTTTTGATGTTTAAGGTATGATGTGCAAGTGCCTAACTAACATGCAAATTATAGAGATAACTAGGAGGGTCACAATGTGATGCACAGGTTCTTACCTCTTGTCTTACCTGTCTTGCTTCTAAATCACAAACAACAAGAAACTAACTAAGACTTACTAACCTATCCCTAGGGAGAAACATGATCATTAATGGTGAGTAATGTATGGTAGTGCATGAATAAAGAAAAATAACATATAGCTGTTATTGTTTCAGAGCACATGAACATCAATAGAAATATCAACAACAAGATAGTGTATTGTTAATTAAAACCTTCATTACTCAATGTGGAAATTTCACAGAATGAACCAGAGTACATTCATAACATGAAAATAAATTCAATGAGTTAGAACGATCGCACAGTTAATGGAAACAAGCTGAAAAGAAATCATTCATATCCAACTGGCCCATAGCAAACATTTGAAAAAATCCACAGAACGTTCTCCAGCAGAAACATATGACTCTTTATTGTAAAATGAAATAGTTCTTCTTACAATACTTTCTCAAGATAGTCTGGAAAAAGGGTCCCTCTTTCTATCTAAAACTCTCCTATATTTATACAAAAACAAAACTCCTGGGCTGCCCCTCATTGTCTCTTGAGCTTCCCCAACCATTCATTTTCCAAAATTTTGTCTCGTATCTTGTGCACATAATAAATACAATATATTACATTTAAAATCAATATTTCCAAAACACTTTATGAGGAAGGGCCATCTTGCTCGTTGGTGAACTTCTTCCATGCATGAGCATCTGCTTCTATGCCTTCAAACCCAGAAGGCTCAAGAAATCGAATATTAATTTCATATTTAGCATCTTGAGTATTTATCCCCCCTATCCTAGCAAGACTTAGGTGCAACTGGTGTTCTAATAGATGTATGCTCACGGCTGCTTGGGCTACCGCATTTTTTAATATCCATTCATCTAGGTCCTTGACCTACTGGATTTCTTGCTCATCTTCTTGGTACCTGTCCTCTAGATGTTTTAGAAACAATTCATGCTCCGATAGCACATCCAATCTCTTTTCTGCAGGAGTCTGACATCGATTGTATGTGGAGAGCACTCTCTTGCAATATTCAGCACATGCTGCCTTTGTCTTTTTCATGATTTTCTTGAACTCCTCTACTACATTAATTGCAAATTCCAGTAATTCATACTTTTGTTTTAGAGTTAGTTGATCCTTTACTACTAGCTCCGCGGGACCTTCCTTATTTGTTTCTTCCCAAACCATTCTTCCTTTTAGAATCTCCAAAACATCTTGAGACCTATCCAAGAAGTATGAAGTGGTGTCTATAATTTCTTCTAGTCTGGTGTCTATGTGCAAAATTTTACATCTTTCATCTTCTATCTATATCTGTATTTGATGGATCCTTTTTCTTTGAATCAGAACATGCTCTTTCAAAGGCTAGATGTCCGTTTTCTGCTCCATGGCATCCTCAAGTGATGCATTCAATGCATTGTTATAATATTCTAAGGCTTCCGCCTATATCTGATACTGCTTCTCCTTTTCGTCGGTAGTATCCTTCTCCATTTCTAACTCAGTAACCCTGATCTCCAAACTATTCTTCTCTACACTTAAATTTTCATATGATAACTGAAGATCATCCTTTTCAGTGTTTAACATCTGATGCTCTAGTTGTAGCTTTTGTAATTCATCTAAGGTAACTTGAGCACTCTTCTCTATGTTCTTTGCAGATACTTATAGAGCATTCTTATCCGCTTGCAGAGTTTGAAATTACGTTCTTGAAGTCTTGACTTCACCCATCATATCTTCATACTTTCTCTTTATCTTTTGGCTCTCATCTCTTTCCTTCTTTAATGTTTCCTTTAGTTGGGCTGCATTCTTCTGTGACTCTTCTATATCAGTCATGAGCTTGTCCATGTTGTCTTTAGTTCCTAGGGTTAAAGCTACCCCAAATCGTGCTATCAACTGGGGATATTTATACGTAGCATGTACCAATGTTTTGTCTGTCACCATTTTCCCTGACTATCCTCCAGTATCTATCTTCTTCTTATTTCTTTTAATGATTCTTTTCTTTTCTTTATAATAAAAAATGGTACTAAAATCAGGAACCTCCTCCCCTTTAGTAGGCATGAAAGGGATCAAATTTATTTCAGAAATGGGAGCTATTCCCAGTATGCTTCCAGAAGATGCAGCAGGTTCTGAGGGATCAAGATCAGATTGTCCTTGATCTTGATCTATTTGGTCTTGTACTTTTGTGTATCAACTTGCTCTGTAGTGTGTTGATCCTTTTGGGATCCTTTTAGTCTCAAACCCTCACCTTCTTCTTGTTTCTTATTGATTTCACCTTCTTCTTTTCTTCCTCTTCAATTCTTAACCAACTTTCTACCTCCTATTCTAATCTTCTAGCATCTTCTTCTCTCTTCTTTGCCTCTTCATCTTCTAATTTCTTAGCCTTTTCCGAATTTTTTCCTTTTCCACCCATGGTAGTTATTTTTTGCGTGAATCTCTTCTTAAGGGCGGTTATGTTCTTTGCATTTCGAAATGTCTCATCATCTTTGTCCCAAAAATCAGTATATTCAAAATGAATCCTTGCTTCTTTGTAGTAGTCAGCTACTTTGTTGTGGCAGTCATTTGTATGAAAATATATTTCACCCAAAAGAAAATATTCCAGCTCCTTAACAAATTATGTCGCCTGCTTTACCCTTGAAAACTTATAGCTTCGAAGTAAGAAAGGTACTGCAGGATACATTGCCTTCTTATGTTCAAACAAAAAATTACCTACACCATCAATATACAGTTGTCTAAATGCCTCTTTGTGGAGTACATAATCTGTGGCATACTTCGAGAGTAGGGAAGGAGCTCTGGAACCACCATACATCCTTATGTATAACCCATCCTCCATCAAATAATAATATCCAAAATTCTATATGACTTTGATTGCCTCTTCAGACATGCAATTACATTCAATAAATAAAATGAGGGTATATAAGGGAATAATGAAATGCTCACAAATTTCACTTTAATAACTATGGTACTTATGTGCCCATAACAATTTATAGGCTGCATACACTGGGGTTCTGTCCTTCTCCTATTTTCATCTCAAAGAAGGAAAAGACTAAGTGCACAATATGCAATCAATCAGGATAGAGCTCATATAAAATTCTGATTTCTTTTGAGATACCCCTCCTAAGGCTGCCGATATACATGCAGAGAGGTTGTTTGATACTATATTTTCCCATTTAAAGATGGTTCCTTGGGTAGCCACAAAGAAAATAACTGGTATCCAACCTATATTGAAGCTCTTACCATGTTCTCTGCCAAAATGTTACTGAGCATCAATGCAATAAACCCATAGGGAGCACGGAGAGTAGAGGTGTCATATTCTCCAAAAGGTCTAGTTTGGAAATTCTTTCTTGGTATCATCATTCTCTTTACAGTCTCCACTAGGTCCATATCTATCTCCTTCAACCAACTTTCTATCAAATAAACCTAGGGTGAGGGTAGCTGATAAGCCATAGAGACATATGTAGGGCTATATGTAGCATAGCCTTTCTTACCAGTGTTTTCCAGAATCATTGTCGTCACATCTGCCCTAGGCCGAATCCAACCTATTACTTTTGAACAAGGAAATAACTCGAGCCTCGTAGCTACTTTCATTAGGGCTGACTTCTCGATGTTGGCATAGATCATTGGTTCCTCAAAAATGACATCAAGTACATTCTAATTTGTGATCATTCTATAGATTTCTCCACACTTGTAGCCTGGGTCAACTCCAATAGTGGCTTTGGTATCTTTGTAGATGAACTCTACTTTGGTGATGATTTCTACTTCAGGCTCTCCTTCAACCATATGAGCTTTCTTCATCTGTCTCTTTGACATGTTTTTATTATAACAATCACCCTGTCATAGTCAAAGCATGTTCTTAAACTAATTGAGCTCTTAGCAAGTGTTTACACAATAAACAAGAAAATATATCAATTTATTTACCTCCTCAACATGCATGCTGAAAAATAAGTTAAACACACTCTTCTATGAATGAAAGATTTAACAAGGAAAAATCTTGCAAGTTACTTCCTAAAATTTCCCAAATTCCACCGTCTCAAAACATCAATTAATTGAATAATCCCTCGTCTCACATAGGGACATATCAGACTAATCCTACCACTGATTCTCAACACCCAACTCAAAAAACACTAAACCCTATGTAGCACGTGTCCTAGAGAAAAACCCCTAACCAACCGAAAAGGAAAATGCTCATGCATCCCACGGGATAAGGTAAATGCAAGAAAAATGGCTTAATACCCCATGGACGGCCATGAAAAAACCAAGAAAAGGGTGGTGCAGACAAGCATTTGGTGTAGACAGCGAAACGCTTATCTGCACCATGCCCTAACCAACTATGCCGACGCAAACGCGTCCATAACGGTTCAGTGGCGCACAGACTCAGATTCTCACACTAATGAAAACTCAAACCGGTGAACCTCCTCATCCTCAATGTAAAAAATACATGAAAACCATAAGGGCAAGCATTCCTTTTATGCAAACAAAAATAAAACCTAACAATGGAAAACCTAACGACTCAAAAATCAACCAATCAAAGATAAAAACAACAAAATCGTGGTTTACCTACCTAACAAAATCAATGTAATCGATTGGGTGGGAATACCTTCCATGGGAGCAAAGAAAATGAACCACGTTTTGACAGCTTGGTGTGCGTGAATGGTGAAATCAATACAAACCAATGCAAACAACAAGCCACAATATGGATAAAACAATATAATACAACTCCTCTATATATATAATAGTCGGTGAGAACTTATCGACAGACAAAACTTAAATCCGTTGGAAGGATAAACCGGAGGACTGCCACAACGGTGGATGCAAACACAACTATGGACCCGGGATACATTAAGTTCATTGGAAATCAGAACCACTAAGATCTAAGTTTGGAACGTCGAAATTGATCCTCCTCTGCAACGTCGACAACATACAGTTGTATCATCGCATCTTTACTGTTGAAACAGGTATCGAAACTCAAAAATACTAAGCTCTAAAGAGTCAATGAGAGAATAGACTATTTTTAGAATGTGTCAGCATTAGTCTTCTGCAACACCAAAAATGATAGACAATAGGAATTCGGCTTACTCTATTTAAGTTGTTAGTTTTTCAACATGAAGCTATCATTTTTAGGATCTTTAACTGAGAGAATAGCAAGTACAACAATCAAACACAAGAGACAATGAACACAGTGTTTTTCCTTGGGGAAACCATAAATGGAGAAAACCCCGCAACTTCCTCAGAAATAGAATCAGCACCAAAACAGTAAGTGATCTCTTGACAACAGTAATCGTCTTCTTGTCTAGCCCCAATCTCTTCTCCTTCCTCAACTATGCACTACACTTGAGTGTGTATGAGTTGTGTGATAAATAGAGACTCCAGTTCTCTATTTATACTAATCCTGACATGACTAAAACCCTACTAGGGATGACCTCTACTAGGAGAGTCTAATAACCCTAGTGCCCTGGAACTACGGGGACTTTAACCCTTATAAAATCAGAGGGTTACCCACAATGACTTGACATGACTTGTTTACATTATTGATCCTCCCAATCGGAACATTGGGGCATGACAACATGACTCAAATACATTATAGATACATCCCAAAATAAACATTGGGTTATAATACATAAGATACATAGATGAATACATTCCGAAGTTACAAATACATCAACACTCCCTCTTAACTAGGAAGTTATTCTTTCGACACAATTTTCAGTGCTAGTCTTCTTCTCTATATCAATTGGACCATCTCGTCATCTTCATCTCAATTATTCTGAGTCTTCAAGTCATCTTCGTCTTCAAGTCATCTTTATCTTTAAGTCATCTTCATCTTTGAATCTGGATCATCTCTCAATCTGGATCATCATGGGACATCATCAATGGATCTGGATCATCACTTGATCTGGATCATCATCACTGGATCTGGATCATCACTCAATATGGATCATCATCACTGGATCTGGATCATTACTCGATCTAGATCATCACTGGGCATCATCACTAGATCTGTATCATCACTCGATTGGGATCATCATTGCTAGATCATCATCATTGGATCTAGATCATCACTGGTGCTATCTCATGATTCTTCTCATCACAGGAATTTCTACAGAGCCATCCCTTTTTCATGCTGGTTGTAGGCCTAGTCCCCATGTAGGTCTTCTTCAGCACTTATATCTTACCTACTCATCAGAAAGGCACAATACTCACATCCATCCAGGCTAGAACACAAGCTGCTCACAATGATGAGTTCTGCACTTCCATCCAGGCTGGAACACATCCTGCTCACAATGATGGAATATTTCCTCACTTTCATCCAGGTCAGAACCACATCCTGCTCACAATGAGGGAAGAACTATGTTCTTCCACCTAGGCCAAAACCACATCCTTCTCACAATGATGAAAGACTCTCATCCAGGCTGGAACACATCTTGCTCATAATGATGAAAGATTTCTACACTTACATTCATCCAGGTAGGAACAAATCCTGCTCACAATGATGAAAAGGCTCTGCACTTACATCCATCTAGGCGACAACACATCATGTTCAAAATGATGGAAGGGCTCTGCACTTACATCCATCCTGGCAGGAACACATACTGCTCATAATGATGGAAGGGCTCTGCACTTACATCCATGCATGTGGGAACACATCCTGCTCACAATGCTGGAAGGGCTCTACACTCACATTTGATCTTGTAGGAACCAATCCTGCAATCATATCAGAATGGCCCCCAGTCCTCCTTG
Organism: Pseudotsuga menziesii; assembly: GCA_001517045.1. NCBI lineage: Eukaryota > Viridiplantae > Streptophyta > Pinopsida > Pinales > Pinaceae > Pseudotsuga > Pseudotsuga menziesii. The sequence continues at coordinate 35,595 of LPNX010865040.1, forward strand.
ACTAAGCTACCTAGTAACTGACCAGGTGCCTCCATTCTCCTAGAGAATGGCAGTTGCCCTTACATCTGACCTGCTCGTCAGAATGGCCAACACTCACATCTGACATGAGAGGAACTTAATCCTTTAGCCATAACAGAATGGTTCAGCCCTTACATCTTATCAAATGGGAACGCATCCCTCTATCACATCAGAATGGCTTCTTAGTCCTAGACTGATTTTTCTTGGTACCTCATTAGGTAGCTCCATTCAAAGAATGGCAATTTCCCTTACATCTATCCTACTCGACAGAATGGATAGCACTCATATCTGACATGGAAGGAAGCAATCCTCTCACCATGACAGAATGGCTCAGCCCTTATATCTGACCTACTCGTCAGAATGGCTATGCATCTCAGCACTCATATCTGACATGAAAGGAACCAATCCTCTCACCATGACAGAATGGCTCAGCCCTTACATCTAACCATGGAAGGGACCAATCCTCTCACCATGATAGAAAGGCTATGGGACTCATCACTTTCCCTTGGAGGACATCGCGATCTAGAGAACACCAAGGTTCTCCCTGAAGTACTCGAACTTCACCCTAGCCAATGGCTTTTTCAAGACATCAGCTATGTGTTCCTCTGTCGCAACATACTGGAGCTTCACTGCTCCCCTCTGCACCATATCCCTAATATAGTGGTACTTGATCTCAATATGCTTCGACTTGTCATGGAGCACTGGATTCTCTGACAACTTTACGCAACTTTGGTTGTCACAATGTATACAAGTAGCATCCAACTGGAGATCAAATAAATCAGGAAGTAGCTTCCGTAGCCATACTGCCTCATAACTAGCTGAACAAGCTATGACATACTCTGCTTCAGCTGTACTCAGTGCCACACAAGATTGCTTCCTGCTAAACAAAGAGATCACCCCTGATCCCATACTGAAGCAACACCTTGAAGTGATCTTCCTATCGATGGCACTGCCTGCCCAATGTGAATCAACATAACCCTCCAGGTTAATCTTCTGATTCACGTCGTACTTGAGCCCATAATCAACTGTACCCCTGAGGTACCTTAGAATATGCTTTGCAGCAATCAAGTGAACATTTCTCGGATCTGTCAAGAACTGGCTCAAGGTGTTCACAGCAAAGAAAATGTCAGGTCTCATGTTTGTTAGGTACATCAATGACCCAATCATCTGACGATGCATCGTAGCATCAACTGACTCTGAATGAAGAATTGCTCAATGGCTTCAGGTTTGATGCCATAGGTGTTGCCATAGCCTTGAATTCCATCATCCCAAACCTCTTCAGGATCTCTACTGCATACTTCCCTTCTCCAAGGAAGATTCCATCTGTACTCTGCCACACCTGCATACCTAGAAAGTAATGCATCATCCCCAAGTCCTTCATTTTGAACTCAGCAGCAAGATTTCTCTTCATATCAGCAATCAATACATTTGTACCTGTTACAAATAGATCATCTACATATATTAGAAGCATCACTAGGTTGCCATATTAAACCTTGTAGTAAAGGTTGCAATCTGCTTTACTCTTGGTAAAGCCCAAACTGAATAGAAAGCTCTCAATTCTGCCGTACTAGGTCTTGGGTGCCTGTTTCAAACCGTACAAGGATTTCTTCAATTTTCATACATGAGACTCTCTGTCATGTGTCTCAAAACCAAGTGGTTGTTCTACATACACTTCCTCTTCTACTACACCATTCAAGAAAGTAGTCTTGACATCCATTTGGTGTATCTTCCATTTCATCACTGCAGCCAGAGCAAGTACCGATCTGATGGAAGTGTATCTGGCTACAGGTGCAAAGGTTTCTTCATAATCTATTCCTTCTTTCTGAGAGAAACCCCGTGCCACAAATCTTGCTTTATATTTTTCAATGCTATCATCTACAACATGTTTGATCTTGTAGATCCATTTGGAAGTTACAATTGACTTCCCTTCTAGTATTGGGACAACATACCAAACATCATTCTTCATGATAGATTGGTATTCTTTGATCATAGCATCCTTCCTTTCTTTCTGTTCTGCCGCTTCTTCGTAACTGGAAGGTTTTTATCAATGAAATCACATAGTAAAGCTACATACCCAGAGCAGGATCTGGTTCTCTTTCTTTCTCCGTGATTCTCTTTTGGAGCCCCATATCTTTCCGCACCTTGGATAAGTTCTCGTACCCAATAATTTTTCCTCTTATGAGGATTCTTCTCCAGAGGTGGATCTACAGGTTTTTGTGGTTCTTCAAATTCTTGATCTTCTTCTTGAGCTTCTTCGTTCATGGTTGTATCATGAATTCTGGGTGCTTCTACTTCTGCTTATTCAGGTTCTTCAACATGTCTCTTTCTGGATTTGTTGTAAGATGTATCTTCATCAAATGTCACATCCCTGCTGATGTCAATCTTCTTGTACCATGGAAAATATATTCTGTAAGCCTTCGAGCTTTCAGAGTATCCCACAAATATACCCTTCTTTCCTAAAGGACCTAATAATTTTCTCTTCTCTTTTGGAATGTGTATGTACACAAGACAACCGAATATTCTGAGATGTATGACTTATGGTTTCTTACTGGAGAAGACTTCTTCAGAAGTCTTGTTCTCGAGTACTCTATGTGGAGTACAGTTATGTACATACATAGCTGTTCTGGTAGCTTCCACCCAAAGATGCATAGGAATATCTTGATCATGAAGCATGGCTCTTTCAGCTTCCATGATAGTTCTTCTCTTTCATTATGCAATCCCATTCTATTGTGGATTATAAGGAGTAGACAACTCCCTCTTAATCCCTAATTATTTGCATAGCTCTTTGAATTCATTTGAAGTGAATTCTCCACCATTATCTGATCGAAAAGTATTGATCTTGTTTTCAGTGTGGTTCTCAATCAAGGCTTTGAAATCCTTGAATTTGCTGAATACTTCATCTTTTTTCTTCATGAAGTAAACCCATGTCTTCCTAGAAAAATAATCAATAAAATAAACATAGTATGCATACCCGCTTAGTGAGTTTGATGACACGGGACTGCATACGTTGGAGTGGATGATTTCTAGGATTCCTTTGGATTTGCTTTCGCTGCTAGGAAATGTATTCTTTGTATTCTTTCCTTTCACACATACTTTGCATATCCCATCATGTTTTTCTTGGAATTATGGAAGACCTTCAATAGCTTTTCTTGCAATAGGTAGTGCTCTGTAATGCACATGTGCATGCCTTCTATGCCAAAGCTCATTTGGATCTACTATGTCATGGATCAAGGCTTGTTTTGGATGGTCCTTCAATTTGTAAAAACCTCCTTGTTCTCCAATCACCACTGCATCATCGATAGTCTTACCTCTTGGCCACATGGTGACTTGACCATCTATGAATGCAACCCTCATTCCTTTTGCATCCAATGATGATATGGAGAGAACGTTCTTCTTGAGTCCTAGCACAAACAATACTTTTTTCATTGTTAGAGACTTTCCAGATTCTAGTTTATAGGAAGATTCCCCACTACATTTTATTGGATATTGGTAGTCATCTCCTAGTTTCACCTTGTGAGGTGATTCATGTTCAGACAGTCTTACAAAGGATTCCTTGAATCCAGTCATATGTTTGGAATCCCCACTGTCTATAAGACAATCATCACTACCATGAGTAATGTTACCTGTGAGAGTAGAAATCAAAACATATTCATCCTCTCTTGAATAATCTTCACTTTCATATCTAGTTCTTTTCTTGGATGGTTCATCATCCTCTGCAGCATGAGCATGGTGTCTTCTTTTGTTCCCCTTCTTCTTATGAGAGTTGACCTTGTTCTTAGGACAGTCTTTTG
>LPNX010865040.1:42957-53475 GCA_001517045.1 Pseudotsuga menziesii
AAAGACTCCATCTCTTACAATAAGAAGTCGAACTTCATTGCAATGAAACCATGCGTCTCTCAATAAAATTTCCATTTAGTAGGTAGCATCATGAGAACAATTAGTTAACACCAATAAACACTAAGTTAACATATTAATAAAAAGCAAATATTTTTAAGAAAGAAACATTATCAATATGTCAAATATATATATTAATCCTATTAATATAGTTGTTGCTAGTATTAAATGAGTGTTCATATGCCCATGAAGAACTAGAAAATAAAAAGGAGGGACAAAGAAATTGCATTGCCTAATGGCCTCGCTTCCACCATCATCTGCGGTGGACGCTTCTAAGAGATTCAACAAGAAATCCCTTCCGTGAATCCACGACTTACACCATCATCAATTGGATAACATACCGACACACATTTTTCAAACACCCTTCATAGACACCATTGACAAAATTTCCAACAACAACACATCTTATTTGGTTCTACTGGATATATTGAACCCCATTTCCTTAACCCGATTTGAGTTTGGGAAATTCTAGCGAGTTCGGATGCTCTTTGGTCTCTCTGGGTTGAGGCCTTCAGTATTGGTTGTATCATGACTATGCTTGAGGAAAATAATGGCCTTGCCATTAGGTTGGAAATCTACAATTTGGCTGATTCGCAGACGAAAATCAAGAGTCTTTATCCCATGGGAGCCAAGTTTACCATCAGGGAACCCATTTCAAGCATTGAATATATGCTATCCTTCTCCATCCTTATCAACAACCCTTCCAACTTCCAGATGCATGTGACTAAGAAGGAGAAAAGTACAGAGAGCATGTTGCATGTCGATGCACAGGAGTTGAGGAAGAAGAGCAACATCTACTTTACAGAGAAATGATAGGACGCAATAGTCGAGAATGATACAAAATACACCAATGCAACTCTCCTTCAAGTCAAGAAGAGGAATAGCTCCTCTAATGACAAGAAGAATCTCCTGCACGTGTATTCCGCCTAGGTGGAGACAAGGCTTGAGTTGAAAGAGTTTGAGCTAGTGCTAGAGGATTCCAACAAGGCCCTTGAGATTGATACTGGAAACTTTAGTGCACTCTTTAGAAAAGGCCATGTTATGATCGGCTTGAGGTAGTATCTGGAGAAATCTGACAAGGCCTACCCCGAGAAGAAGGAAATACAAGAAACCCTTCATTAGGAAGCGAAGGATTTAATGCATGCTCAGAGCCATGATGGAAATTATGACATCTACGAATTTCTGCTCAGTCATGGACCTTCTCCATACATAGTCGATTTCTTTGGCCCCATGGAGATCAAGATGACTGAAGAAAGTTGTGATTGGGGACTTTACGCCACCTAAGAAGTAATCATTGGAGAACTTTTTCTAGTAAGCAACATCGTCACAATTGCTTATGAGGACAACAATTGGAGTGCCACATTTCATGTCAGGATCAATGTGAACCACTGTGGAAACACTAACCTACCATCACAAGATGAGCTCCTTGTCAACGTACTCATAGCTTCTAGGAAATCACAAAGGTTTCTACAATAACTTAATAGTTTATACTACTACTTTTCACTTGTTAGCGTGGATGTTCCATCCATTGATCTATTTAAGACTGAGGGCCAAATCTCTCTAAGCCAAGCAGTTGAAAACGAAAAAATTCAAGGTAGACCCTAACCATGTACAAGATATTATAAGTCGAAACTTATTCGATGGAACTGAACAAACATTTGTTTCAAAATCGAAAATACATGAATCCAAACACATCAACTGACACCGGAATTTCAGCGCCCTCTAATACGGTTGTTGTCCTTCATCAAACATTCTTTCCTGCTAAATTCAAGCATAGTGACAGTGGGAAGCGCTATCTTTATTCATGCCACTGAGTCGAGTGTTAGCAAAAACCACGCCAACTAAACTTTATTTTACCGCTCAGTTAATAAAAATTATTTTTTTCACGCTGACCTCTTTTTCTTTTTCTTACTTGTTGGGTGAAACTTGTCTAAGTCATGACTAGACAAGTCTATCAAATGGTTGGACTTTTGACCCAACTGATTTACCTCTACTTGTCAGTTCTACCAACAGTTACATGTCGGTTATACCAACTGGTTTTACCTCAACCACTTGTTAGTTAATCACTTCGACCTCTAAGTTGGATGACCTCTTTAGCCTCTAAGTCGGCTGACCTCTTCGACCTCTAAGTTGGTTTACTCAACCGACCTTGTCGGTTCACTTGGTTTGGTTGAAATCTATAGAGTATGTTTCTTAGTCTAAAAGACTTAAGAAATTACAAATGCTTTTCACCTGTGAGTAAAATGAAGTAAAAATGGCCAGAAAAACAATTCTAGGAAACTTATAAAAAACATATACCCAAATATGTAGGAAGACTTGAGTCAATCAATGTGTCGTAAAACCTGGAACTTTCACGAGATGATAAATTTAAGGATTCTTGTTCTTTCACTCAACCGTAATTGTAAAAGACATTTACACAAGTAAATATGGAAATATTGTGCGGCTAAATAAACATGCATTCAACCATAAACTATTTCTTATATAACTTGTGCAAAAATAACAAAGGTATTACAAACTTGTTGGCTCTCCAACTGATCCAAACTTGTCGACTCATCGACTAATCCTTTTACAGAGATTTGGCTCTTCGACAGAATCACATAATCACATACACAGAAGCTTGAGCTTCAACTTCTCTTTCTCTCTCACCCTGGACTTCTCTTGTGAGTTCTGTTGTCTAATGACTAACTTGATTTACAATTTTCTTCTTCTATCTAAAGGAAACCTGAGAATTTTTTCTACGTGAATCAACTGACTCACCATTAAAGACTATAATAAATATCTACCTAACAACTTAGCTTTAGAAATTAATTCGACTGGTTTACATTACCGAATCGTGGACTCTTCCCTCTTGTCAGACTGACCGACAAGATCTTGACTAATACAGACTCTAACAGAGTCAGCTGAGAGTCAGGTACGGATCTACAAGTGATTAATATTTCCAACACTCCCCCTTAATTATGAGTAGATGGGGATTTTTAAAACAAAAATTTACAAAATGTTTCAGAGCTTAGACATGTTTTGTTCATGAGAGAGTTCACTGTGCAGAGCTTGCCATTCCAAGATAACTACGTAGATACTGGAAAGTATCTTTTGCCAATGGTTTTGTAAATATCCCTACAAGTTGATCTTTAGACTTGCAAAATTCCAAACAAATTTCTTTGTTGTTCACCAACTCTCTTATGAAAAGAAATCATGTGTCGATGTGCTTGGTTATCTTGTGGAACACATGATTCTTGTTAATGTATTTGTAACTTCAGAATGTTTTTATCCATATATCTTATGTATTGTACCCCGATGTTTATTCTGGGATGTGTCTGTAATGTATTTGAGTCATGTCATGCCTCGATGTTCCTATCGAGAGTTTCTATAATGTAACAAGTCATGTCAAGTCATTATGTGTAACCCTCCTATTGGTCAAGGGTTAAAGTCCTTGCAGTTGTGGGGCCCTACGGCTATTAGAATATCCTATAAAAGTGGACCCTAGGTGAGTCATTGTAAGTCGAGGAAATAGTCCCTACCATTTTTTTAAGGATAAACCTCCTTGTTGGTTGGAGGAGGAAAAGTCCCCACAAGTTGTGGGGCACTAGGGTTATTAGAAACTCCTAGAGATGTCGGCTCTAGTAAGTAATTGTTAAGTGAGACTGACATGTTGGAGTGGGTTTCAAGTGAACGAAAGAATATAAATAAAGAGTGAGCCTCTCTATTTATCACACACACACACACTCGTTGGGGCGCATGAGTGAGAGGAGAAGTTGATGGGACAAGAGAGAGACTGCTGCTGTTGGGAGATCATCTTTATGTTTTCGGGTTTTACTTTTGGTGTTGATTCTATCTCTGAGGAAGTTGCAGGGTTTTCTCGTTTATGGTTTCCCCGAGAACATATCTTTGTGCCTCTTGTCTCTTGTGTTTTATTGTTGTGCATGTTATTCTCTCAGTTAAAGATCCTAAGATCATAATGCTAGCTTGAATGATAAAAATATAACATGGTATTAGAGCTAACCTAAGAATAAGACATTGTGCAGCTGCAGAAGCTAGGGTTCTTATTTTTTGGGTCTCTCTCCACAATCTATCAGCAAAAGTATGCTAGGTTGACTCTCCATTGAAGGGCGCATCTTTTTGTCGAAGCGAAATTCGATTCCAAGCCTTTTCAGTTTTTGGTGCAAGAAATTAGGGCTTCTAATGGAAGTGAAATTTTTGAGTGAGACCGGCATAGGATTTATCTCCTCATCAAAATTGAAGTTTAGAGACCTGGTTCAATATTTTTGGTTCGGTGAAACTCTGGGAAAGTCAAACCCTAGTTTGACCCCAAGCTGAAAAAACCCTAAAATACTAAAACTGATACGTTTTGGTAGATTCCATATATCTCTGGATTGACAGATTCTTAGGAGATAAAAATTGTAGAGGCAAAATATAAAATATTTATTTACACTATATCCAAAATTCAGCCTTAGATTCGCTATATTTGGGATTTACTGAGAGTAAAGTGGATTTCAACCTTTGCTTCAAGGTTGAATGCAGAAGACCAGCAATGCTCATGTTATGTGTTGATGCACTATTTTCTAGGCATGGAGGTGTGGCAGAATGCGGATGGAATATTCCTTGGACAAGGGAAGTATGCAATAGAGATCCTGAAGAGGTTCAGGATGATGGACTATAAGGCCATGAACACAACCATGTCATTGAACCTAAAGTTATTGAGTGTTTCTTCACCAGAGACGGTTGATGCTACGATGTATCGTGGGATGATTGGTTCCTTGATGTACATGACGAATACAAGACCATATATTTGCTTTGTTGTGAGCACATTGAGACATGTTCACCTGATGGTTGCAAAGCATGCTATGAGGTACCTGAAGGGTACAATTTATTATGGGCTCAAGTATGATGCGAATCAGAAGATTAAGCTGGAGGGTTATGTTGATTCAGATTGGACAGGTAGTGCCATCGATAGGAAGAGCACTTTAGGATGCTATTTCAGTATGGGGTTAGGTGTGATCTCTTAGTTTAGCAGGAAGCAATCTGGTGTGGAACTAAGTATAACTGAAGCAGAGTATGTCATAGCTTGTTCAGCTAGTTGTGAGGTAGTATGGCTGAGGAATCTACTGTCTGATTTATTTGATCTCTAGATGGATGCTACTTGTATACATTGTGACAACCAGAGTTGTGTGAAGTTATCGAAGAACCCTGTGTTCCATGACAAGTCGAAGCATATTGAGATCAAGTATCACTATATCAGGGATATGGTGTAGAGGGGAGTAGTGAAGCTCCAGTATGTTGTGACGGACGATCAGATAGATCATGTGTTAACAAAGCCATTTTCCAGATTGAAGTTTGAGTACTTCAGGGAGAAGCTTGGTGTTCTCCAGATCAAGGTTCCCTCCAAGGGAAGTGATGAGTCCATAAGCCATTCTGATGAGTAGGTCAGATGTAAGGGCTGAGCCATTCTTTCATGGTGAGAGGATTGGTTCCTTCCATGTCAGATATGAGTGCTAAGCCATTATAATATGACTGTAGGATTGGTTCCTATATGATCAGATATAAGGGCTATTGGCATTCTTAGAATGGAGCTACCTGGTGAGTTACTAGGAATACTTGGTCTAGGAATGAGGGCCTTTCTGAGACAATTGTAAGATGTAGTCTTACATGATTAGATGTGAGCGCATGGCCATTCTAATGTGATTTAGGGATGTGCTCCCATTTGATTAGATATAAGGGTTGTTTTCATTATGTCATGGTGAGAGGATTGCTTCCTTCCATCTCAGATGTGAGTGCCGACCATTCTGATGTGACACTAGGATTAGTTCCTACATGATTAGATGTAAGGGCTACTACCTTTCTGAAGAGTAGGTCAGATGTGAGTGTTGGCCATTCTGATGTGACTGTAGGATTAGTTCCTGCATGATCATATGTAAGGGCTACCGCCTTTCTAATGAGTAGGTCAGATGTGAGTGCCGGCCATTTTGACGAGTAGGTCAGATGTAAGGGCTAGGTCATTCTGACATGGTGAGAGGATGAGGTTCCTTCCATGGTCAGATGTAAGGGCTGGGCCATTTTGACATGGTGAAAGGATTAAGTTCCTCTCATGGTCAAATGTGAGTGCTGGGAGTGCCTTTCTGATGAGTCAAGGTCAGATGTGAGTGCCGGCCATTCTGACTTAGGGTCAGATATAAGGGCTACCAAAGACCTACAAAGAGGAAGGCATAGAACCAGCATGAAAAAGGGATGGCTCTGTAGAACTTCCTATGACAAGAAGAATCATGAGATAGCACATATGATGATCCAACAATGATCATCTAGATCGAGTGATGATCTAGATACAGTGATGATGATCCAGATTGAGTGATGATCTAGATACAGTGATGATGATACAGATCGAGTGATGATCCCGATCCATCAATGATGATCCATATCGAGTGATGATCTAGATCTAGTGACGATGATCCAGCAATGATGATCCAGATCAAGTGATGATCCAGATCCAGGAGAGATGATCCAGATCCAACAATGATGATCCAGATCGAGTGATGATTCAGATCCAGTGAGATGATCTAGATCCAGTGATGATCTAGATCCAGTGATGATGATCTAGATCGAGTAATGATCCAGATCAAGATAAATATAACCTGAAGATAAAGATGACTTGAAGGTGAATATGACTTGAAAATGCAGATGATGGGATGATCCAAAGAAGAAGACCAGTGCTAACAAATTTTGTCGAGAGAATACCTTCCTAGTTAAGAGGGATTGTTAATGTATTTGTAACTTCAGAATGTATTGATCCATATATCTTATGTATTGTACCCCGATGTTTATTTCAGGATGTGTCTATAATGTATTTGAGTCATGTCATGCCTCGATGTTCCTATCAGGAGTTTCTATAATGTAACAAGTCATGTCAAGTCATTATGGGTAACCCTCCTATTGGTCAAGGTTTAAATTCCTTGCAGTTGTGGGGCCCTATAGTTATTAGACTATCCTAGAGAAATCGAACCTAGGTGAGTCATTATATGTCAGGGAAATAGTCCCCACCATTGTGTTAAGGATAAACCTCCTTGTTGGTCGGAGGAGGCAAAGTCCCCACAAGTTGTGGGGCACTAGGGTTATTAGACACTCCTAGAGATGTAGGCTCTAGTAAGTAATTGTTCAATGAGCCGGACATGTTGGAGTGGGTTTCAAGTGAACAAAAGAATATAAATAGAGAGTGATCCTCTCTATTTATAACACACACAATCACTCATTAGGGCGCATCAGCTGGGACAAGAGAGAGACTGATGCTGTAGGGAGATCATCTTTATGTTTTCGGGTTTTACTTTTGGTGCTGATTCTTTCTCTGATGAAGTTGCGGGGTTTTTTTCCTTTATGGTTCCCCGAGGAAAATTCTTTGTGTCTCTTGTCTTTTGTGCTTTATTGTTGTGCATGTTATTCTGTCAGTTAAAGATCCTAATATCATAATGCTAGCTTGAATGATAAAAATCTAACAATTCTTCGATAATGATATGGGTGAATTGTTGTCAAGAATATGGTTGTCGGTTCTTGATGGTTCTGTGACAAGTCTTTTAACACTATCCTCATCTATACAACTTGACATGCAGCACTTGTCACTGCAACATACTCTGCTTCTGCAAAAGACCGAGTTACTATGGGTTGTTTCTTTGAATCCCATGAAGCAACACCTGTACCAAAATGAAATGTGTACCCAGATGTGCTTTTCTTCTCATCTATGTTTCCTCCATTGTCACTTTCAGTGTATCCAATGAGTTTAAAATTATCTGAGGTTGAATACATAATACCAAGATCTTTTGTGCCACTTACATACCTCAAAATTCTTTTACCTGCTTGCCAATGAGAGTCTTTTGGTGACTACATGAATATTGAGATCAGACTTACACCATACATAATGTCTGGTCTTGTTGCTGTCAAATACATAAGGCTTCCAACAAGCCTTTTGAAGAACGTAGGATCCATAGTTGATCCTTCATCATCCTTGCTCAATTTTAAACCTGTTATTACTGGTGTTGGGGTTGTCTTACAATAATACATGTTAAATATTTTTAAAAATTCACTTGCATACTTTATATATGACATAAATATACCACTTTCAGACTGCTGAACTTCATAAGCCCCAGATCAGTCATTTCAAATTCACTTTCCATGACTGCTTTAAAATATGCTATGCCAAAATCACCAGTAAATATTAAATCATCTACATACAGGAAAACAATTAACATACTACCTTGCTCATTTACTTTGGTGTACAATATTGGTTCACTTTCACTTCTGTGAAATCCATTTTCAGTGACATAGGAATCAATCTGACTCTACCAAGCTCTAGGAGCTTGCTTCAAACCATAGAGTCCCTTTTTCAGCCTGTACACTTTATGCTCTTTACTTGGAACTTCATACCCTTGTGGTTGTTCCACATATAATTCCTCTTCTAGATAGCCATTTATGAATTCCGACTTGACATCCATTTGTTTTGTGCAACAATGGCCAAGACTATTTTGACTATATCCATGCATGCAACAGGTGCAAATGTTTCATTGAAGTATATGCTTGGTTGTTGTGTAAACCCTCTTGCTACCATTATTGCTTTATGCTTCTGCATATTCCCATCAGCATCTTTCTTGGTCTTCTAAATCCATTTGACATTGATTACATATTTGTCTTTTGGTACATTAATCGGTTCCCATGTCTGGTTCTTATCAGTGCATTCCATTTCTTCAATCATGGCTTGTGCCCATACCTCTTCTTCAACAGTTTCTTCAAATGTTAGTGGATCATATATAGGAGAAAATAATGCAAAGAGAGAGAATGAATTTGGTGTACCGGCTTCATATATGTCACGCAAACTTCTTGTTTTCATTGGTTTTGTCGATGTCGGCCTTGATGAAATGCTTGATGGAGTCTGTTTTCATCTTGGTTTACTTGTCGGTGTATCTTGAGCTGCTACTTGTGTCGATGGTTCTTGTGTTGAACCATGTCGTGGTGTCATGGGAGTCGATGGTGCTACGACCGATTGACTTACATGTGGTGTCTGAACCACTTCTTCGACCATATCATCGTTGTCAACATTTGACACAATCTTGACATGTATGTCGACAGTTCCATCCCATGATTCATTCTCAAAAAATTGAACATCTCGACTGATTATCACTTTCCTTGTAACATGATCATACAACTTCTATGCTTTTGTGTCTTCAGAATAGCTGACAAAAATACATTTCTGTCCCTTCTTGTCTAGCTTCCTTCTTAGCTTATCTGGAACATGAGCATATGCAACACAACCAAAAAAAATTAAATGAGAAACACTATGATTCATACCTTTCCATGCTTCTTGGGGAACTTTGTTCTTCAAACTATTTGTTGGACATCAGTTCATAATATATACAGCAGTTGCGACTGCTTCACCCCAATATTCATTTGGCAAATGCTTGGCTTCCAACATGTTGCGTGCCATCTCCGTGATGGTTCTGTTCTTTTTTTTGGCAATACCATTCTGTTGAGGTGTATACCGTGCAGTGAGTTGTTTCTATATGCCATGGGTCTTGCAAAAATTTAGAAATTCATTTGAAACATATTCATCTCCTCTATCGGTCCTTAAGATCTTGATGTGATGTCCACTTTGGTTCTCCACGATTTCCTTGAACTGCTGAAAATAACTAAATGCATCATACTTATGTTTCCAAAAATATACCCATGTTTTTCTTGAGTAATCATCAATAAAATTTAGAAAATATTTGCAGCCACCAATAGATGATGTCTACATTGGACCACAAATATCAGAGTGCACAATTTCAAGTGGTGTGCATGCTCTATAAGACTTTCCGACTGGAAAATTCTATCCGTGCTGCTTGCAAAAAATGCAGCCTTCACAAACCCTCTCTGGTTTGTCCATCAATGGCAATCCTTTCACCATATTTTTTGTGTAGTAGCTTCATTCCACCAAAATTGAGATGTCCAAATCTGAAATGCCACAACCAGGATTCATCCTGAAGTTTTGTTTGAAATGCATCTTGCAAATTAGCGCTGCCATTTTCTTTCTTGTCGAGGAGCTCGACTGTTTCTTTACTTTTTGCCTTGAATGCATCTCCTGTATTTGTCTTCCATTTCATGTCAGGAACTATCCTCAATGGAAACAAGCGATTGCTTTTCATTGGCACTTTTGCTATCAGCTGGTTGCTTGGACGCTTGTCTTTGATCACATGTTATAGCGGATTTCACCACACTAGGTGAATCACACATTGTATGGCCTTCCCTTGTCCCGCTGCAGACTCATTAGCCCCTTTGGACCACTTTATATCTTTTGATGTTACCTTGATCATCCCCAAAAAAACATTATAATATTGATATACGCGAATTTTTCCCCGATAACCGCGTACATACGCGGATATTCCCTCGATAGTCGCGTACATCGGGATGTGTGCATAAATCCAAATCCTTTTGGACTATTCCTTGACTTGG
>LPNX010865047.1:866-16507 GCA_001517045.1 Pseudotsuga menziesii
GAAAATCCCAAATGCAAACAAGCTTCATATCTCTATTGAGTGGTGCACATTTCATCCATTTGTTGATAATTGGATGGACATATGGTATATGGTTTTTGATATGCCACCACATAACAATAGGGAACTACCCCTGTATTTCCTTCAAATGATGTATGCAGAGTTCATGTTGGGTAAACATGTAAACTATTTTGATATCTTGCAATTTCAGGGGATCGGTGGGGGGATGCCCCAAAACTGACCCAATTCCAAGCTTCGAGACCTTAATCACCCTATCCGTGCACCTTGCAAGAATTTTCCTGGGCCATATGTCCCACTTGTACATCGTGTTATTACACAGACACATGATGCGTATTTGAGTTTGGAACGGGTGGTTTTTCATCATAGCATTATGGTTCAACATATGGGTGAGGAAGTGACATTTTTCCCTGGTGTGGTACATACACCAGGTCGTCACGGTGCAGGACCATCTTCGAGTGCATTACTAGCCACTAGTGCAGGACCATCTACTAGTGCAGCACCATCAGCACATCCCCAGCCTACTTTTGATCCTCATGAGTGCACATCATGTGGTCGTCCCGATTATGGTCTTTCCTTAGATGTTTCCTTCAATGGGTTTTTGAGTGATGTATGTAGATGGTTAATTGTAATAAATTATTCATTTATTTTCCTCTTTTTACACATATGTATAGTTTGAGCTAATATATTAATTTTGTGAACTTGCAGTTAATGCTTTATGCCACAGCGACGCCCCAGAGTCTGATGTTCCACACTCTACAAGGGGGCATGAAATTCCATCGATTGATCCCTTTGTTGGTGGAGAAATTCATATAGCACCCATTGCCATATCTCACACTGAGGTAAACATTTTAAAATTTCAGTTTTTTAATACTTGTTAATTTGTTAATTTCCACATATTGTACATGTTAGTTCACTAATGCTATCTATGGTCTAATATTTACAATTATTAAACTTGCAGATGTCAAATCCTTCATGAGGGAAAGCAATGATGGAGGTAGCATTCATGGTCGTATCGACCGAGGAAACATTTGGGCTCTAGGTAAACAATTAAAAATGTCATTTTTAAAATACATGTTTGTTCGTTGAATCATGCATGTCTAACTACATGAACACTTGCTGACTATAGGCACCAACCGGAACATTTGGACCATTGCTTGGATTTGTATCTCTTCCTAGACCATATGTGAACAAGGTTCATGTGTATATGAAGCGGCCTACTCTTATAAAGACTCCATTTTACCATGACCATGGAGCTACTGATACCATGGTAATGTATATCCTTTGATGATATTTGTTGGTTAACTTGAAATCTAGTTCATAAAATGTTTTTGTTAATGTTTGATTTGCATGTTTACTGCATCATGAGCTAGAATTTACTATTGAAAACCTGACAAGGATGGTTGATGCAATAGTCAGTGTTGTATCTACAATGGAAACAAGTCACACAGAGGCACAACTATTTCAACATGATCGTTACATAGTTTGTTATTGTTTTCTAATGTCTATTCATGCATGTCTAACTATTTCAATATTTGGTGATTGTATCCACCAACAGCAGGAGTTATTGATGTAGCAGTCAATGTGGCATCTGCAATAACAATAAGACACATAGAGGTACAACTATTTGAACATGATCTAGACATAGTTTGTTATTGTTTTCTATTGTTTATTCATGCACATGTCTACTACTATTTCAATGTTTGGTGATTGTATCCACCACCAGCAACAACAGTTCCTCCCCCCTCTGGTTTGACCATGGATGCGACCACCTTGATTTTCAACCAATAGCTCCATCTGCTACACAAGGAATGCAATCCCCTTTGTCACAGTCTCTTGTTGAGGTGAGATGTCCATTAATGATCAAGTGTTTCATTCATTACTGTCCATGAACATGTTGATAATTGTCGAGTTAATTTAGATATGGTCTCTTATTGAGCTAATGCATTAGTACAAAATTAGTTGAATTTAGCAATTGATATTTAATTTGCAGGATCCAGAGACGCACACTAGTCCTAGAGGATCAACATCGGAAAAGAACAAGAGGAAGCTTGAGTTTTGAGTGTCTTATGGGATATATGCACATTTTGATACATTGTTGGGCAATAGGGCAGACCCGGGTTTAATCCTTTTGTGTCGCACCAACAAAAGACCCACAGTGTTGGCCCTTTCGGCAACAACCTGCGCGCAGGTTGCAGTCTCACCCGAAACAGCTATGGGGTGCCGCAGAATCAGGTTTCTGCAAGCAAAGAGGGGGATTACTGTACCTTAGCCTTTAATAACCTTATCTTTCAGTAATTATAACGTTTTACCATTTATCCTTATATAAGTTCGCAGTTAGATAGATATCCGAGACTTGCTTAACCCACTACAGGGAATTCACAGTGAAGCTTATTATTTAGCAGTGATCTATATTATCAGATATATATATATATATATGTATTAATGCATAAAAGATAACAGGAACGGAAAACAACACAAGGAACCACAACACCAAATATAACATGGTTCACCCCCAGTGTAGGGGCTACGTCCACCAAACTGCGCTTTATTCAACTTGCTACAAAACAGCAGTTTGATCTGCGCACTCAGCTGCAGATTCCTTCAGTCCTTAAAAGCCGCGCACATAGCAGCAGGCCCCTGCGCACACAGCTGCAGGTCTTTCCTTAATCTTCCTTACAAACAAAACCCTCTGCGCACACAGCTGCAGAGGTCGTCCATGCACACAGCTGGGACTTAACCTTCTTTACAAAATCAACCTTAACCTTGCCTCAGTCTTTCTTACATCACCAACACCTAACCTATCTTCTTTACACAAGCGCTTATTTATACTGCGCATTTTTACAAAACCATGGTCTTAAACCATGGGCACCCAAAACCCTAAACCCTGGGCTTAAACCATGGGTTTATTACAGAGGACTTTGACTCAACCTCGACACCCCTAAGACTATTTTGAGTCCAAACTCGCGGAGTTATCCATCTTGAGGACTGTTAGGGTGTGCGTCCCAACATACATGTACATGTGGCTTGGATAGTTTTGGATAGTTTTGGATACATGTACTTTTGGAGACATGTACTTTTGGATACATGTACTTTTGTACTTTTGGAGACATGTACTTTTGGATACATGTACTTTTGGATATTGTTGGATACATGTACTTTTGGAGACATGTACATTGACATTTCACTTATAAATGAATGATACATTTCACTTTGTATTTGTTCTTTGGTTTCCACATGTTCTTATGTCAATATATTGTGTTGATTTGTGTGGATTATCTATTACTAATGAATGCACTATGTCAAAATAACAAACTATTATATTTAAAGGTTTCAATGAACTCACTACATGCACACTAATTAGATATCTAATTAGAAATTTTGATTTTGGATGATCATTACAAGTAAAATCAAAGTTCTTGCTCATGTAATTTAATAAAACTAAGTGCAATACAATGTATTTCAAGGTTTCAAAGAACTCACTACATGCACACTAATTGGATATATCTAATTAAAAATTGTGATTTTGGATGATTAAATTACAAGTTAAGTCAATGTTCAAGTGTAATTTATAAAACTAAGAGCATCACATGCTTCATATTTCATCAATGACCAACAACGCTATTCAACAAACCTGATGCACCCAATGACTAATCACTCGACATTAAAGGAACTACAATAGAATCCAAAGAACGAAAACCAACTTCGTGAATCAACATGATTTGAAGCATAAGTCCAACAGATTTGAAAAGGTTGAGTTGGACATTAGACTGATTCTAAACTGAGTTATGGCAGTAAGATAAGATTAGGATTAGGATTAGGGTTTCCCTGGTTGGGTTATGGTTATGGGCCATGCATGTAATATAGTAAACCCTAGTTAGGGTTATGGTTTTCCAAGTTTGGCCATTGTTGGTGTGAAATTCATTGTCCAAGTTTAGCCCTTGTTGGCATGAAATGCATTGTCCCCTACTGAGCAAAACCCTAGTTTCAAAAACCACCATATACAGAGGTCACCGGGAAATGAACAAGCGGAAGAGGCCCCCCCCTAGCTAAAATCCCATGTCATGAATTCAAGAAAATTGATGGTTTGTCGATTGGAGGCTTAAGCATCGATCTATGGCAAGTTGCAGGTCACCTCCACATACCATTCAGGGACACTTGGTGTACCTATGCCCAGTACACAATAAACGTCACGAAGTCACAATTTTGAATTCCATCAACTCCTTCTACCACGTTTGGGCAGGGGAAATATGGCAACGTTGAGTGCATTTCCATTGTCTATGGCTTTCCAAGTTTGGCCCTCGTTGGCATAAAATGCATTGTCCCCTACTGAGCGAAACCCTAGCTTCAGAAACCATCGTATATGGAGGTCACTGGGTAATGGACAGGCAAGAGAGGGCCCCCCCTATCTAAAATCCCATGTCACAAATCCAACGGGATCGATGGTTCATTGATTGGAGGCCCAAGAATAGATATATGGTGACTTGCAAGTCCCCTCCAGATACCATTCACGGACACTCGGTGGACTTGTTCCTGGTGCGCCAAAACATCACGGAGCCGCAAGTTTGAATTTCGTCAACTCCTGCTAGTGTGTTTGGGCAGGGGAAATATGGAAATGCTAACCGTAATCCCATCATCTATGGATTTCCAAGTTTGTCCCTCGGTGGCATGAAATTAATTGTCCCCTACTAAGCAAAACCCTAGTTTCAGAAACCACCATATACAGAGGTCATCGAAAAATGGAAAAGAGGGAGAGGCCCCCCCCTAGCTAAAATCCCACATCACGAATCCAAAAGAATCAACAGTTCATAGATCGGAGGCTTGAGCATCGATCTATGGTGAGTTATAGGTCACCTCCAGATACCATTTAGGGACACTTGGTGGAATTGTGCCTGGTGCGCAAAAAATGTCACGGAGTTGCAATTTTGAATTCCGTCAACTCCTACTAGCGTGTTTGGGCAGGGAAAATATGGCAATGTGAATCGTAGCCCCATCATTCATGGATTTCCATGTTTGGCCCTTGTTAGCATGAAATGCATTGTCCCCTACTGAGATAAACCCTAGTTTTAGAAACCACCGTATACGGAGGTCACTTAGAAATGGACAGATGGGAGAGGCCCCCCCTATCTAAAATCCCACATCACGAATCCAACGGAATCGACGCTTCATCGATCGAAGGATTGAGAATTGATTTATAGCGAGTTGCAGGTCACCTCCAAATATCATTTAGGGACACTTGGTGGACTTGTGCCCGGTGCGCAAAAAACGTCACAGAGATGCAATTTTGAATTTCGTCAACTCCTGCTAGGGTGTTTGAGTAGGGGAAATATGGCAATTCCAACTGTATCCCCATCGTCCATGGCTTTCCAATTTTGTCCCTCGTTGGAATGAAATGCATTTTCCCCTACTAAGAGGAACCCTAGTTTTAGAAACCATCGTATACGGAGGTCACTGGGACAAGTAGGAGAGGGCCCCCCTAGCTAAAATCCCATATCATGAATCCAAGTTTGGCCAACGTTGGCATGAAATGATTGGTGTCTAATGTAAATGTAAAATTAAGTTAGGTGGTCCCACATGTTAGTGATACCCCACTTGTAAAGTTAGAGTCATGTATAAATAAGAGTCATGTTCTTCATTTGTAAGACACTTCATGTCTTGTATTTGTCCTCTTCAAGTTGCACGGTTAGGAGAAGAAAACTCTTATTTTAGGGTTTCCTCATGATATTGTGTGTTAGGGTTTCCTCATGAGATTGTGTGTTAGGGTTTGTTCAGGGTTTCATTGTACTTGTGCATTTTTATTCTTAACTAGATCCTACATGTTAAATTCTTTATGTAAATGTTTTATGGTTACCTTTATGCATTGAACTAATGGTTATAATAAAAAATTTAACATGGCATAAGAGGTGAGCTGTCAAGAAGGAAATTATACAAGAATTAAAACATAAAGTGATCATTGCGACATCTTGTTTCCATCATCCTAGTTTTATATCTCGTTTGAAAACATTGACAATATTAACTACTTGAAAATTTGGGGTTTTAGTCCAGTAAGAGAGCCTGCAAAGAACTTTGACAGGTATGAACTAAATAGGTACATGTATGTATTCTAATGTTATGTTTATCATGTGATTGAGATCTTGACATGTTCATATGATTTATATTGTCATGATAATATGATTGATATTGACATGATCATGTTACTGATATTTACATGATCATTCATAATATTAGGGTTTATTGATCATATGTAAAATTTTGCATGTTCATTAACTTGAAATACAAGATAACTTTTGGCATATTTATAAACAACATAAATGAAAATTTCGCATATCAAGAACACAAAATTGACATATTCATAAGCAACATACATGGGAAAATTAAAATTATGTAACATACTACATCATACTAGATCCCACCTATTATCATACAACCAAGCCCTCCAGATAATCTCTTATAATGATGGTATCCATTAGTCTCTCATGCTCTGTATCCGATAAGAAGTAGTGTACCTTCGATGAATTTTGGCTAGGCATTGTTTGTAACTGGAGGTTTGTACCAATGATTAAGTTGGTAAAGTGATACACACTTGCACCTGGTTTGTAATCCCTATAAAAATATCCACCCTTATTTCTTACATTGTTGTCATGTGTAAGGTATTCACCTTTAATAACCATAGAACCGATTGAGAAGTGGTTGTTTTCATAGTCAGTCATGGACATAATGAGGGTTTGTGTTCCCTCTATGCAACGTGCCAACCAGTAATCACCACCCCATTCACTATATTTTGAGGCAGCCACTGCATATATGTGCCCTCCATAATATGATTATAGGTATATGATCAAAATATTTTTTGTGTGATACAAGTCCATTAATGTGAGTTTAAAGACTGCATAAATAAACAAAAAAATGTTAAGGAAATGCATCATACCAAGTTGTACAAGGTTTGAGACATGATCAAAATCTATAGAAATAAATGATTAGTCTTCTTCAAATGGAGTTAACTCAAAAATTACACACTGATCAAGTGGAAGAGTTATGTGATCCCATCTATCAACCTAATCCAATGATTCACACCCATCCCAGTCACCATCACAACAAGGAGGGAAAAAACAAGCGAGTTTTCTGGTCCAAATTTAAAATACTGGGTTATCAAAGCTTCGAACCGAATGAAAGCCATGAGTCCCAGGAATAGTCTTGAATTCCCATGCATGTGAATGATCTATGTCTACCACCTCCCAAAAAATCTCTCCACATGTCTCTTTCTTGTGGATTCTACTCGCAAGGTTGATTCCTCTCCCATTACTGACATGCACCACCTGACTATAGATTGAGCATTTCGAATAGTAGATACTGCAGATAATTTCAATTCCTCTCTTTGTAGGGTGGTTTTGACACATGCTCCGACTCCATCATGCTCTCCTTTACCATGCCCAGTCTCAAAATAGTTCCACATATGTGGAACTTTGTAGTTTTTATGCAATGAACACAACCATTGAAATATGCGTGCATTTTTTAACTGAACAGCACATCCATCAGACCAAATCCAGTGTCAATCCATCTATATGTTCCTGTCCTTCAAGTGATAATATAAAATGATGAAGAAATGACGTACATAGTGGAATTCATGGCACTTATCATCACTTATGTAGAAGTGATATTCCTTCATAATTTCTCTTTGCTCTTCAATGTTATTTGGGCCATGTCTTTATGTGATATGCACCATCAAGGAAACCTACTCAGAGTGATAATACTGACTTTGGATCTCATTTTGAGGTTGCAGAATGTAGTTCTCAGCAAAATCAACAACTGAAAGTATAGTACCACGGGGAAATGTATCTTTGCATATTCCAAACTTCTCATCCTGCCATCGTTCCAAGTGGACATGGTGAACATATTGATGTGTCTTTTCAATCAATTCCTTGACGAAGTCACTAACTTGTACCTGTTGACACAAAATGATCTCAATATTAGTTTTTTTTTGGTAAGTAAGGAATGAAATGTAACTGTTCAAACATAAATTTATAGATAAATGCATACCTAAGATGTCACCAATTGTATTTTTTTTCTTTCTTTCCTTGGGACTATCTCATAGCTGATATATTTGAAACTTTTCACATCTGTAACCATATTCCCAAATTCACTATCTCCACTTGCATGCCTACATTGGCTCAATAATTCCATTCTAGCACAGTTGGAGCAAGTTCCATCCAAACAAGATTTTGCATAATATGTTTCCCCTCAAGCCTATTGCACATGATGCTATGAATGAATTCTCTTTATGAAGTCGGTGGTATTGTCACGGAGCAACCCTGCACATGGTTAGTGTTAACAACTTCTAACTAGAAGAGTATCGAAGGAAGCATGGTGAAGAGAAATCATGGTTGTTTGAACTTTGGTTAAATATAACAATGTGAATGTATGATAAAAGGGCACATAAACAATGAAATCATCACATAATCCAATGGTATAGAACGAGGAGGTGAAGATCGATGGTTTATAATAGCTCCGCTCTATGAAGATGCACGGAAGATAAGGGCATGTGGAGATAGTTAACAGGGTGCGAAGATCGACGGTCATGAAACTGGGTCAGCAAAATCTACAGTTGATAAGAAGTCTGCTCCATAAAGTTGCGCATTGTTAAAAACAAAAAGGCTAAGCGGAATGTGTACATCTAAGTTAATCCAACAGATTAAAAATAAAGTGAAAATTCATCAACGGTCATCGTCGGATCCGGAGGATAGAGTTGCACGACGGTTGGAGTAGAAAAGCAGTAGCGGAATTAAAACCATGGTACACATGGTAGCTTTTGGTACATTCCGCAGAGAAAAATGGTTTAAGAAAAACCACTAAAAGGAGTCTCCGGAATGGAATTCTATATAAAGTGAAGTTGAATTATTTGAAGAATCATTTTTTATTGTACATGCCAAGACAAATGAAAAGGACCACCCACCACCCTTTCATAGTCAACTTCGGGTATATGCAATTACAGTCACAGGTAAGTCTCAAATACTCAAGCTTTATTCACAAAATTACCGTCATTTTTCTATTATGGATAAAGAGAAAGGGTTAGAAAGTCTTAACCAAATTCTGGATGAAAGAGAAAAATTCCTAGATGATAGAGATAGAAGCGTATATGACCCATTCCTGTCTATGGGGAATGTATCGGCTATTAAAGAGATATTGTGGCGATATAATATGCAGGGGAATGACATTTTGAATGCCTGTAGATCATTTATGTATTATTTTTCCATTGACCAGACCCTACACTTTCCTGAATTCTTTGAGTGGTGTGCAAGTAATTATTCATCTTCTGAGAGAGTTATTGTAAGTCGTTCCACATCCAGGATATTGTGTAGAATTGATGCAAAAGCTATCCATGGATTCCTGAATTTACCTGATAATTACCCTTATAGTCGTGAGTCTATAAATGAGTCTGTTTTGGCTGAAGAGTACAGAAATTGTAAAACTAAAGTTCGATGTAAATTCTTGTCTAGCATTATTAATGAAGGTCAATCACTAGAAGGTCTATTTTTGCCATATCGTATTCACATCTTCAAGGAGGAGGTTCAATTGGTTGTGTCTTTGGTCTGTCGATTTTTAGGTTTAGATGATGACTGTCATGTTAGTGAAGTTGTCTTGGGTTCCTTATTAAAAATGAGTCCAAATAGTCTTGGGTCTGAGTCCCAGCTAGTCCATGTTCTCAGTTTGGATGAATATCTAGCAGAAGCTATCCATATCCAATTGGTCGAGTTTTCAAAATTCATATTTTTCAAGTATCAATCATATTTGCTGAACATGTTATTATGTTCGAATTTGTAAATTCCATTATGTCAGAAATATATAAGTTGTTGTTTGATGAAGTATTGCCCAGATTGTTGGAAGAAATGAAGAGTATGATGCAATCATCACCTGAAGATAGGATTGTAGATTGGTTCTTGTATAAATACTTTACAGTTTTGAGAGTATACGGTTTCACTGAAGAGCCTTATAGGTTGCCTGCTTTCCTTACGCCTAGGATATTTGCATTGGAATACATGAGATAGTGCTTACATGCAAAACAGGAACATTTCGAGGCTTTCAAAAAATCCTCCAATATCAAGTTCCCTCTTAAAGTTGGTTCCTTCATTTTTAAAAACAAGGGTGCACTGGTGTTTGTAGAGAAATTATTGGAAAGCATGGATTTTCAAAGGGAACAAAGGGTCAATTATGATCCTTATCATATAATTTCTCTAAGAAAACAAGCAAATAAAAATAAATCATTTGATCACCAGGTTGTTGAAAGTTTGAAGGAAGTAGCCAATTTGTTTTACTTTGTGGAAATTCCAAGATCCGATGAGAATACAAGCAGTGGATCAGTTGCAGTGTCTCAAATGTCAGATAGTTCTAATATTTTGATTAAAAGAAGTTTTTCTGAGATTGAAAGTATAGAATTAAATGAAGACAGTTCACATAAGAAGACTAAAACATCTCAAGATGATAAAATTTCAAGTGAAGTAGTTTCGGATGAGTTGAAAAGGGTTGCTTTGATTCCTAAGAAATTGGTGCAGATGAATCAATTTTCTTTTGAAAGTGTTAATAGTGCAAAATTAGGTTCAGTTTTTAAATCTAAAGAAGAATTCATGACTAGATATGTAGAAAAGCAGAGACAACCCCTAGAAGAAACCAGAAATATACTCCCACGAGTGAGAAGACTGAATAATCCAAAGACTTCCCTGATATCCACTTGGGACGTAGAAAGAAATACTTTAAAATTAGTTATGGTAAGTGACAAGAAAGTGGCCGAAATGGAAGTAAGATTAGACAAAATCAGTGTACCCGATAAAATACAATTGCATAAACAAACAGGAGATATTATTTATTCAGATTTATTGCATGCTATGGTGAAAATTGACAAGTTGCAAGTTTTGATTGACAAATTAGAGGTCCAATTAAAACACAAAAAAGTTTAGAACAAGGCTAATTCTATTCAAATAAAGAAATTGCAAGAAGATATCGTAAGCTCAGGGGATGAAATAGGGAACACCCAAGCCATCAGAAGACTTTTAGAAGAAAAAGATAATTCCCTCCAGGTACTAAAGAAGAAGTTGAAAATCTCAAGTTCAGAACATGTTCAGTCCTGAGAGCTGTTAGCATTGCAGGAAGAGAAGGATAAGATTCATCAGGAGATGATGGAGTACAAAGGCAAGACTGTGAAATTGCAAGAAGAAGGGAACAAATGGGAAATGGATTGAAATGAGTTAATAGCACAAATTTCACGCCTGAAAAAAGACCAAAGTGATGAAAAAGAGATTATGGAAGAACTAATGAGCTAGAATCCTACTGATGAAGATTTGACTATTGTAAATATTGAAGAGCCTTTAAATGATTTTTCTGCTGATGATTTACTAGTGCCCATGTCCCAAGTCAGCTTGAAGGATGTATAGATAAGAGATTTAAAAGAAGAAAATGAGAAAATCAAATCTAAGCTGACCAAAATGGCTGAAAGCAAGAATAAGATATTATAGGATAAAGGTCAATTACGAAAGAAGCTTAATGAATTAAAAGAAAGGAATACAGGAAAGGGTCCTCTCCAGGGAGCTAAACACATAATATGGGATACATTGTCTATGGAAATTACTAAGTTCGAACATTATTTGAATTTCATTGATGATCAAAGTACATTGGTTAATTTATCCAATCAAAGATTGAAACTAGTAAATGAGACCATGGAGAGGAAACCCCTAAGAACAGCTCAGAATGCATTGAATTTCTTAAATTCATTAACTTATAAAAAATTACAAGATATAGGAATCAAAGACAGAGGGGCAATGGTACTATGGTCAAAAAGGTTTATTCACAAACATCATCTTATGAAGACAGTACAAGATAAGGCTGATGAGATGACCTCGCGTATTAACTATTTCGGGAAAGATTTTAAAGAATTGTTTGAAGGTGGCCTTCCTTCTTTCTGGGACAAAGAAGGCCGAATTCTTTCTCAAGAACATTATCATAGCCTGCTAGTGCAAAGCCATATGGATCACTCTAAGTTTGATGATTTATTAAAGGGGCTGACGGGAAAGGTCATCGTGGACAAATTAACAAAAGACTTCGAGATATTGCAGAAATTTCTGATTGTCAAAGGAGGGCTGCCTACTATGTCTTACGAAACCTATATGGATCTGGAAGTGTCTATTTGGGAAATGATTGAGTACGATATCCCAAGCGCAGAACAATGGACAGCCGCGGAAATATTTGGAAAAACAAATTATATTCTTCATCCGTGAAAATAGGTGTTACGTGCTATGGAGCTGTGTGTTCGAGCCTTGTTGTTACCAAGTTTATTTTAATTAAATGATCTGTCATCAGGATCAAAGCAAGTAGTTTATTCCTAGTTATTAGGGATATGGTTACAAAGACTTTGATTAAGCATATTATTCAGTTATTAAATCTTCTTGGGAGAAGAAATCATTTGTGTATATATTTGCATTTACTTTATGTAATGGGGGTTGGAAACCATTTCTTGATGAATGTTTTTTGAAGACATATAATTTTTGAAATAAAAAAGTTGAATGCGTGTGGGTTATCAAAGATTCTTGTGCTATTTACATTATAGTCTGTATTTTCTTTCCTTTGTGATCGTTTTTCCAGTGTTACATTCCATTTTGTTTTCTTCGTATATAAAGCGTAGTATTGAATGGTTGGAATTCATACTTGTTATGCTATGGCTATTGTTTTAGATATTTCATAAATGTTTCTACTAAAGTTAATATGGAACTCATCTTCGGATGCTCTATATTGATGGACTGTTCATTATTTCTTTTTTTCCACCTGAACTCAATGAATGACTGTAATTAAGTGGTTATCTCACCTTTGATGAAATCTCATGCATGTGATTTTGTGATACCTTTGTGTATATGTGACTCCATTTCCCAATGATTATGTGTATCGTTTCAACCGTCTGTATGATTTTCAAGTGTTGATTTTATATATGGCCTTGTTAAATTTATATTTGAGAGATCCCTCTCTGGAAAGGAAAGCCAGTTTATTTTTGAAGTGGTTTTTGCTGTTACGTTTGGAATTTACCTTTGCAACCTGGGTACATTCTGAGTGTTAACAAATTGGCGTCGTTGCTAGGGACGAAAGTGAAAATATGCCCTAGGAAGTACGACAGAGTTTTGAAGACCAAGAAAATATTTCTATTGGCAAAAAAGATTTTTTTTTAGTAGAGAAGGTTGTATATTTTCCTTGGCAATTCCATTGTAAAATTTTTCAAATTTTAAAAAGTCATTCTAGCTTTGAGGAGACACACACGAGGTAATTCTAATACTGAAATTTTAAAGATTTTGGAAGATCCAGAAAGGTTATTTAAAAAAGAGGATAAAGAAAAAATAGATTTTCCTTTGTTTGGTGCATCATCTTCTCAAGATTCTCCTAATATTTTTGATCCGAAATGGGAAGTTAATGTTGGAAGGAGTTTGTTGAAAACTAAGTCTGAGTTTGATCTTAAAAATACTGAATTTAATTCTCGTAGATTAGAATCTTAATTGTTGGATTCCCTTTGGAGAGATTTACAACAATCTGTGAAAGTTGAAACATTTGCTATTCAAAACACTCAAAAGTCTTCAGTTCCTCTGAATCCACCTAGACCAATGGTAGCCAGATTTGCTCCCTTGTGTTTTCCTGCTTTATTACATGACCTTCCTCATAATTACTCCCAAAGAATTTCCTTATTTGATGGAGAAGGTGACATAACCGCAAAGCAACATGTGGCTAAGTTTGAAGATTTTGTTGACTTAGAAGAAGTTTATTATGCAGATGTTAAAATGCGGTTATTTGCTCAAAGTTTATCAGGTGAGGAAAATAAATGGATTAAAGACTTTCCAAATGGATCTATATTGAATTTCTAAGATTTCTAGAATGCATTCCTAGACATATGGGATGACAAACAGAATCCTTTGCAGCTCTTGTCTCAATATAATAGTCTCAAAAGGGGGGGTTTTGAATCTGTTCATGAATTTTCAAGAAGGTTTATGAGCATTTATAATTCTATTCCAGAAGACATAAAACCTTCTACAGCCACTGCTACACTGCATTATGTTGAAGGCTTTGATAATGACTTTGCATTTTCATTGAGAGAAAGAATATCAGCAACTCTTGCTGCAATGTTTACAGATGCTTTAGAAGTGGAATCGAATATGATGGAAAGTGGAAAAATGAAACACAGAGACATTGATAGGAGGAAAAAGGAATAAAATTTTCCCTCTACTTCTTCTTCTACCACTGATATCAAATTTGAAATGATGTTGAAGACGATGGAGAAGTTGATGGACAAATTGACTATGGATAATAGGGTGTTCAATAGAGAACAAGTCAATCCTCAAATCAGGAATCCTAATTTTAGAAGATCAAATCCTCCTATTCTTCCACAAAATAGGTAGAGAGACATGAGAAACCCAAGAAATCAGGAAGAACAACAAATTCGATCACCTTTTCCTCAAAAATATGTCTTTGATGAAGAAGACCCTACTGAAAATGAAATTCATCTTTTTGGAGAACTAGATTCAGAGATATATCTTACTGAAGAAGAACATAACATGTTTGCACAAGAAGATGGGAATGAAGAATTTGAAAGGGAGACAGAACAATATCAAAGAGGTTATCTGCATGCTATGGATGATGTACAGAGGAAGATCAGATTAAGAAACAGAGAAGTCTTTATAAATAAAGGGAAGGCAAATCCAAATCAGCATTCCACTAGTTCTCTAAATATAGAAAGGGGAAAAGAAATGCAAAAGGAGTCTGTTGTAAATAAAGAAGTTGAGAATGAGATACAAAAAAAAAAGGAATGAAGCAAGTAACCCTAATTGATGTAGAAAGAGTTGGTTCTAGTTTCAATTTGCAAAATGATCTTTCAAAGTTAAAAATTTATGTTCCATTTAATGAGTTGTTGAGAAACAATGAATATAGAAATACCATAACAAAAATGGTCAAAGGTCAAGGATAATTGCAATCTGATATTTTGGAATTGAATGATGATAATCCTACTATTTCATTTGGGTTGAAAGTTGAAAATTTAGAAAATGAAGAAGCCCCTCCTTTTTATTTGAGTCTGAATGTGCATGATATGGCGTTCCATAATGTTATGCTAGATTCGGGTGCATCACATAATTTAATGCCAAGAGGAGTAGTTGAAAGTCTGGGATTGGAAGTGACAAGACCCTATAAAAATTTGTATTCTTTTGAATCCAGAAGAGTAAAATGTCTTGGTTTGATTAAAGATATGGTAGTAATCTGAATAAATTACCATCTAAGACCATAGTAATGGATGTGGTAGTAGCAGATATCCCACCTAAGGTTGGAGTATTGTTATCAAGATCTTGGACTTCAAAGTTGAAGGGTAGTTTACAAATGGATATGTCACATGCTACTATTCCTGTTCAAGATGGAAGTAAGAGGTTGTATAGTGAGAAAAGAACTCCTTATGTAGTGAGCAGTCAAGATAAGCCTGAAGTTCATCATATATATGCTGTTGATACTGATTTGAGATCTTCCATTTTCTTTAATGATACTGTCCCATATGATTTGGAAGCTACATTGCAGATGAAGCCTGAAGAAAATAAAAAAGAAGAAGCGATGGAACAAGATGCTTT
>LPNX010865068.1:0-11195 GCA_001517045.1 Pseudotsuga menziesii
TAATTTGATATAATTTCTAGTTTGTAAGAAAATAAGGTTTAAACAGTGAAAGACAATACGTAGTAAAACTAAAAGTGTAAAACCCTTGATAAATATTTTAAATAGGAATTAAATCGCAGAAGTAAACCATATGAACAAAAACTTGGATAAATCTAGCACATGAATTAAATTACAACCTAGGGTTTATAATTTAAAATGTAAACCCTTAAAATAATTTTACAAGGAAAAAAAAACACCTAGGGTTAGAACATATAATGTAAAACCTTGCATATTTGAGCTAAAACTTATTTTAGAAAATGAAATAGGCAGTCCAGATCCTCATACCTGAATATTGAAGATCCTTTAATGGCTGAAACCTGCACACTCAATTAACCAACATTAACAATTCATAGGTAGATCTGACCTCTATATTAGATGATTGAATCATTTGGGAACTACAACGTTCGACCCAACCATGACCCGGAACCGTTCCTAGTTTCAATCTAGATCCCCCGAGCTGGTTCCAACATGCAAGTAGCTTAGAGCTCCTAAGGTAAGGTTTCCCTAACCGGTATATCAGGTCTGGATCAGTTCTCATTTTTCCTTCTAGGAAAATGTTCTCCAAGAACTCTCTTGAGAATAAACAGGAAGAATAATGACTCCAAAAAGATAGATGAGATCCCCAAGCCTCTCTTTGGCTTGGGACTTTATAGATAGACTTTTCGGCCAAAGGGGCAGTTAAATCAAGAATCCTCGATTTCTTGATTTAACCCCTTTTTATTTAATTTAGGTATTTTTAATACATTAACTTAGGAACTTTTAACTAGTTCCTATTTAGACCTCTGTAGGTGTTATACTATTTATTATATTTTAGTAATAAATAATAATATATGAAGATTTTCCTTCTTTCTTATATTATTAATATTATTACTATATTTATTCTTTATACATACCATGTATAAAATACATAATAATATAACATTTGTTAACATTTGTCTTTGGGCATCATGTATTATGATCCCTAGACTTATGACACTTTCTTCATTAAGGTCATCAGGTAGATGGTTAGGTCTACTAGGCTAGGAAACTCTAAACATCCTTGCATGTTGGATTCCCTCGTATAACATGGTAGTTCTTCAATATTTGATGAGTATAGAGAAACTTGAAATTTCATTTAATCACTTATAAATAAGTCAGATGAGATCAATATTTTTCTCGAGTCGTTTTCACTCGGGAATCATTAATTCTTTTCAGTAACTCCTAGAGCTTACCATATCCTTTTCTGGAAATATACATCAACTTTCGATCTATCCCCACCGCATATTTGTTCAAATTCATTATGGATAAATATGACCCTTTGAATGAATGTCAGGATTTGTGTTATGATCCCATGCCAATAGTTTTGATTCCACACCTGTTAAACTAGTATAAATTATGCATTTGACTATTTGAAAAATGGGTTTTTTTTGAAACTCTTGCATCAGTTCGCTTCTAGCCTCTGTAGAATGATCCCCCCCAAAACATAGTAGTTCTAATAAAAACACCTTGATTCATCAAATGCATCTCTAACATGAACATATTTTGGGTCAACAAGAACTAGGTAGTCAACCACATGTGCATAAATATTGAGCCTCATCAATGCTTTCAAGTTATGAACATGCAAGCCATGTGGTTTCCTAATTTGATACTTCTCTTGAACTTCTGTTAGTCTATAAAGTTTCCAAACATTTAAATTGAATGTATTCCCATTGTGAACCAACTTATCCCTCTGCAATCGATCATGAATGGCATTTTGTGTTGTATTAACAACATCATCATCTAGATCACCTCCTGGAGTGATGATTTCCAAACTATCCCCATAAATTTCACTTTTATTTTCAGTGATAACATTGGATTCAACATATTGTCTCCTCCTTTTACATCTTGAAGCTGGTCTATCTAAATTAACAACTTGTTCATCATGAATGTAAGCACCCTCATCCATATTATTTTTATAAGAGCATTTCTTACTCTTATCAGCGGAAGTAACATCCTCATCAGCAACAATTTTTTGATCAAGGTCAGTTGGGTGAGATTTTTTTTTAAATATAACCTTCTTAGGTGCTTCAATTGATTTCGGATGTTGTTTCCTTTCTATGTTTGTACTTCTTCAGTTTGTACATTTTTCACTTGTTTCTTCCTTGGTGTTTCTCCCTTCTGAAGCTTACCATTAATGACATCCATAGGGTTTTCTTGAGTGGAATAAACACCATTTAGATTATGAGAAAGTGGCATGGAAAAATTCTGCAAAATAAAAACCTTGTAGAATTAAAACGAGTACATTGACATATCATCCAAATTATAACAAATTCAAAAACATAAATAGAAACTTACACTCTTGCACTCAATATTCACTAGTGGAAAATGAGACACTAGTGACCAAAAAAATGACCAAAATCCACATATCAATGACCACTTTTGGTTTAGCGATCCTTGGTGGCTAATTTACGGTCTTTTATTACGCGACCAAAATTGGTCATTTTTATTTTGGTCATTTATAGCTTGTCAGCTCGTCATTAATTTGGTCATTATTTTGGTCATATATTTGAATCAATGACCAAATATATGACCACATTTATGACCAAATAAATGACCACATGACAAACTAAAATATGGCCAAATTTGGTCACGTAATAAAAGACCATAAATTAGCCACCAAAACTATTTTTTTGTCATTGATATGCAAATTTTGGTCATTTAATTCTCATTGTTTGGTCATGTATCTCTCAAGTTTTTGGTTTTATATCCAAATTTTTGTCATTAATCTCATTTATTGGTCACTAATTTAGTCATTTTATGTGTGGTTATTATATTTTAGTAGTTTTAATGGTGTTCATTATTAATCAATATAAATTTTTAATATGATATTATGTTTAATTAAAAAAAGAATCATCCATTATTTATCATCATCTAGTACACATGTGAATTATACAATGTCACATTAATTAGTTAATTACAACACTTATAAATAATATAAAGCACAACCATACAAGTTTTAAACTGCACAAACTATATTATATGAAATGTCAAGTATTACAATAAATATGAGTTTTCTCAAAAACTATCTCCATATAACTTTACATGAAAATCATCTAGTACATCGATGACTTTTCAAAATATTACAATGGCTAAACCATCCCACTTGTACTTGGCTGCTAAGCCATACTTAGATCCCATGGCAGCTTAAAAACCATACTTAGAAGCTTGAAACTGTCGGCAACAGGCTCTTCATACTCAATGGAAAAGCCTCAACAACAGGCTCTTCATACTCAATGGCCCACTTTCTGAGCTTTCTATCTGCACACATGCTTATGTATCCACACTACACGTGCTTACGAGGTTTCTAAGGTTTCTAAGCTTTATATCTGTGCACCTACTTCTGTATCCACACTACAGCAGCCTCCCTCCTCATGTTTTTATAAATATTGTGAGTAAGGCTACCTACAAACAACACATGTTAATAAATAAATTTTGCTGCTTGCTAAAATGAGAAAACAAATAACTGAAAAATGTACATAGTAATTTCACAAGATTTAACATGGAAAAAAGAAACAATTCCAACAAACAACAGGTGTACTCAAAATGCATAAACATTTAGAACCAACATACCTACAAATACATGAACATGAAATACCTCTCCATAAGGCCTAAAGATCAATGGCAGCATTGTGTAAAGCAAGAAATTCTTTTCGAGCAATATATGAATGAACTTTGAACTGAAATTTTTTTGCCGAAATGATCCATACATCATTTCAAAAAAAACTAAAATGGTCCATACATCATTTCAGAAAAACTGAAATGCCACTAAAAAGTTTGAGTTGTGTTTCAAATAGGAAACATTCTAAAATAACG
The DNA here is from genome assembly GCA_001517045.1 of Pseudotsuga menziesii. Classification (NCBI taxonomy): domain Eukaryota; kingdom Viridiplantae; phylum Streptophyta; class Pinopsida; order Pinales; family Pinaceae; genus Pseudotsuga; species Pseudotsuga menziesii. Next base: position 3,871 of record LPNX010865068.1, read on the forward strand.
CAATGCATTTCCAGCACCTCAAGGTAGAGTTTCCAGTAGCATAGTTTAGTAGTATTTATGTAATGACCTTTATCAACAACTTCATTTTAGATGTGGATGAAATCAACTTCATTGTAGATGTGGATGAAACCAGTAAGAAGAGCTAGAAAAGTATCTTAGAAGCTTCCTTCACCTATAAAGTGGAAGATGCACACTTATAAATCATAACAAATGCTCTATTAACGCATTAGAGGAATGAGGAAAAAAATATTGCCATGAAAATTATATAAACTACAAGGACAACATCATTCTTAATCTGTCGTTGATGCTAATGTCTACAAACGAATTTACCAATAAGAAGCACAAGGGCCTAGAGAAAGGTGGAAGCTTGCACATAGATATTTGGCATATAAAAAAAAAACTAAGAGAAAGGATATAAAATAAGGAAAATTATCTAAATCCAAGACTCCACGGGTGGGAGAAATAGAATCCCATCCATGCATTAAATAATTAAGACAATTCCACCATATAAGTATGGTTAGCAACATTTGTGACATCATAATAAGCAAGTCATATATTTGTGGCGTTAGGGAAAACATTCAACAATATGGTCATTGTCTCTAGCAAATACTTTATTGCAAATAGGTAGCATGGTTTACGCTCACTATTCACCAGGCAATGATGTTTGCTAATTTGTTTTTGTAAATGCAGGACAAAAAAAATATTATGTCATAACTTGCATTCTATAATCAAAACAGAAACGCCTACAAAAAAGAATGACCTACAGTGACTTCTGGTACATAGCCATACACATAGATTAATTATTTATATAAAAAAGAATCAGACATATCAATCCAGTACATGAGAAAAAACTCTACTATTTGAGATATTCTGAAGACCGTATAAATTACTAATACAAAATCCAACGTTAACAAAAATGGCAGTACAAGGGAATAAAGACAATTCACTTCGTATAAAAAAAATCCCAAACATAAACAATAGAATTTGAAAAATCTGTAATAGATCTTGTAAAATGTTTGCAATGTTTGTTCCAAACACAATTGCATAACTTTATATCAAGAAATCCATTGACCATCAGAACACACAATCTTTGACGATATTCACTATGACTACCACATGAAGGAGATCATTGTTACCAAAATTTTGACCTATTTTCAAGAAACCTTTTCCCATTCTTAACCAACCATCTTCTTGGAACTGGGGACCAAGAATAGATAACAAAATGACATATAAAATAAATAAAAATGGTCAATGATGAACAAATAACTTACTCCCACCAACAGTAAATGCTCCAACCAAGGAACTAAATATGGAGCTTGCATACCCAATTTAGGACAAAATCAAAATTATAATCAATGGCACTCACATTTTAACATATTGGATGTTGATAAACTAAATTGCTAACTGGTGCATCAAGTCAAACCAAAGCTAAAAAATCAGAATTGCTATTACAAAATGATGCACTGGTTCTTTGATTGTCATAAACCAAGAAATAACTCTCAAGGTCAAGTTTACAAATATCCATTGTAGTAACAAAAATTGTATCCATTGCCTTGGAATAAGACTAGATTTCCATTGGTTGTCATAAACCAAGAAATAGATCTCAAGTTTACAAAGATCCATTGCAGTAACAAAAATTGTATCCATTGCCTTGGAATAAGACTAGATTTCCATTGGTTGTCATAAACCAAGAAATAGATCTCAAGTTTACAAAGATCCATTGCAGTAACAAAAATTGTATCCATTGCCTTGGAACAAGACTAGATATACTTCAGCACTGTCCATTCTTGGAAAACATGGAGTGTATCATCATTCTCAAATTGTAGGATTCTTTTCTACTACTATACAAGGAAGTCAGACCATATTTGGTTATAGATTTAGGTGCCTCTGAATTTTTTCGACCCTTCAAAATAACAATGGGAGTTGTTCTTCATGTTTTAATTATGGAAAAATGAATGCACTGACCTCCTAACACTAAGAGATTCCTTAATACCATGAGACAAAGCTAGATAATAATGTTTTAAGTGTCAATGAATTCCCGGAGGTGTGATGAGCTTGTTCATGGCCAACAGACTTTGCTCTATGGTCAATGTTAAATATGGCAACACCATTACCATCAATAGAAAAGCATTGAAGTTCATCAATATTATAGATGACAACCATTACAAGCAATAAAGAAGACGGCCATGAAACCTGTAATGCAGTCAAATAGGCTAGTTTGAAGTGTCATTATGGTTCCTACAAATTGCCTCGTTTTTTCTCACCCTTGGGAATATAGCATAAAATATACTTCAATAATCTAATAGCTGTAGATATTCTACATTTTTTAAACTAGCATTCTTTAATACCCTTCCTTTGTACATAAATTTGATCATATGCAAAAGCATAAACGAGACAAGGTTTCTCCCCTTGAAATCAAGTTCAGATTCTCAATTTTATCAATGAAAATATTCTATATGAACCATCCACAATTCCTACAATGGGAACAAAGTACAATGCCCCATCATATTTGTGAACATTATTGTAAATTTTGTTCAATTTTAGGCATGACCTTTATCTATGATAAAAAATACTACTGACAAGGGACTTTAACCAACAATATCATAACACAAAAAAACATGCATTGCATTAGGAACCTAGTTGGGTGCATGGGGATTTGAGCTCTTGCTTTGAAAGTAAACATCCACTCCTCTTTATGATAATAAAAACAATAAATATTTCCTTCCCGATTTCTCACTTCTAGAGTGAGAAGAGCATACAGACATAACCCCAACAACGATGATGACCTCTCAAGTCTTGATCAAATTCTACCATCCATACAACCCCATATATTCTTCCATCCTTCAATTCTGAAACTTGTCACAATTACATCCTCCATTTCTCTCTTCTTGTCCCTTGTCGATATTTTGGAGGATGGATACTATACAATTGTGAGTTGTTTCTTACAAGCATCGAAAATAGGAACATCATGCATTGAATCAAATGGGGAATTGGGAAATTTTCCAACGCTCAAAATAGATGGAGCAAATCACCTACCCTACACTAGATGTGCAGGCAACGTTTAGCACAATTCTGAACTTATGATTGCTAGTTATTTTTATACTCCCAATGCAAGTCAAATAGCTTGATTCTTGAGAAGTTTTTGCTAGGTATATGAACAAAGAGATTCCCTACCTCATTAATACCAAAAGTATGAATCCATGAGCCAAAGTATTATTATAGAAAAAATCAAGACAATTACCAAACATTGATGTGCCAAGTATTTTGTCCCCATGCCATATTTATTGTTTTGTTGTCTAGATTCTAGGAAAAATACTTTCCATAGAGATGTAGTACACCGTTAAGTAACTAGCATGTTCCTTCTATCATGTAAACTGTAGGGTGAGTTCCAGGGTTGAACAGAGACTCTGGAGTCATTTACCAATGAGCAGTCCCATCACAGTTTTTGGCAGGTAAGTTTGAATAGAATTATCTTGCACTAATATTAATTTCTATTGTGATTATACCTCTAAATCCCCATGAACAATGCATATGATATGTGTATAGTTTTCCGTTTTAACTGCATTTTATTTTGTCACAGCTTAGGGACTATGTCATTTCCGATAAGTTCACAGGAATAGGCATAAACTGAAGGGGGATTTGTTTCAAAATACAATGAAGTTCACAAACAAGTACACCTTTAATCATAGGATATTTTCAAAATACTAGGATATTTCATTCCAAGTGTTGGGATCAATTGAAGCACTAGTGAGAAGGTGTAAATGAAAAAAGGACAATTTTAAAGAAGAAGGCCAAGAATATCAAGGATAGACGCACAACACAAAACAAATCGACAAATTAGGTCATCAGGAAAATGCATTAAAAATCGATAGCCAAATATTGTACATCTAAAATAATTATGAGTATCCATAGGATTTAAAATGTAATATCAGTTACAGAATGTAAAATGAAGTGCATTCTACATTTCTCACCTGTTGTATGCATTTTTCCATTGGAGTTCAAATTTTAAGCCCAGGGATAACATTTTCCACATATATTCCAAAGTACCAAGAAGAGGTGAAGGGGACTTATTTATACCTTGCAGTCATTAGAGGAAATTTGAGGTCTAAAATGGGACTCCTAAGGAAAATAATAAAATAATAGTTAAAATAATAAAATAATAGTTATTAATTTTGAGGGAAGAATGAAAAAACTACTTTTTTGTTTGTATTTTCGACATATCTCCGTGTGTTTTTACTCAAATTCCGAACAGGAGAGCTTGTTGGATGCAAAATTGAATTCCACATCCAACGAATACCCACATTGCATACTTTGACAGACCCTTCTACCCCAAAAACAAGAAATACCTACAAAAACGTGATGATGATGTCATCATCACGTGTTTTCAGGTAGGAAATACCTAAAAAATGTGATGATGACATCATCATCATGTTTTTTTAGGTATTTCTTGTTTTTGGGGTAGAGGGATCTATCAAAAGTATGCAGTGTGGGTACTCGTTGGATGCGGAATTCAATTTCGCATCCAACAAGCTCTCCTGCTCGGAATTTGAGTAAAAAGATAGGGAGATATGTCGAAAATACGAACAAAAAAAGTAGTTCTCTTTTATGACAAATATGTCAATTCAACCATTATGGTTGACTCATTTTATTGATATTTTATTGTCTCTTGAATTCCAACTCACAAAATTTATTGTTGGCGCGTTTTCTTATAAGGCCCATTTTAGACCCCAAATTTCCTCTAATGTTTGACATGCTTGATACTTAGTAACCTGAACAATGAAATTTTTACATTCGAGTGGAGCCTCCTTCTGAATTGCTTGGAAATCATTACGGCTGTAGAAGTTAACATCTAATACATTACAATACAACAAATCTCTCCCATGAGAAAATTGAGTAAAAAAATTGGAAATGATTAGGGATGATAAAAAGCAGACGAGTAAAACACCCGTTTTGAGCCAAAGCCACATAGAATGAAGCGGAACTATTATATTTCTACTACATACCAAAACACCCTCGAAATACTGGGTCTCAACTGAGCCAACCCAACAGAGGTGTTTTGTGCTGAGTTCCATTGACCTAAAGTAATATGAATTTGCTGCATTCAGCATGTCTTCCTTGAGATTAATGCTTTAGAAGAAACCAATTTAGGGGATATTGGAGATGATTTTTACAATACTGACTTGCTGCTTGAGGGATGAAAACTACCCTTGGAGTATCCCCTATGCTCTCTATATTCTATATAATCATTCTTAGCAGCAGTCACACTTGTACCACCTGTCCCAACAAACGAGTGACTCCTCCTTGGATGGTGATTTGGATCTCCGGAAACAAGACAAAACCCCATGCTACCAAAATCGATAAGAGGTGCAGTTTTTTTATTGGTATTGTCATCCATGAAAGAATCAGAAGCTTGAAAGAATATTTTGATAAAATTTAACAAGACAGAAAAATATCTGGATGATAAATGTATATGCTCCTAAACTGTGCTTCTCTCCCTCTAGCCTCTAAATATCTAGAGAAACTATCACTCTCCTAGATACAAAGTAATTGATGTTAGAAACTGTCAACAAAATAATGTATCGATATACACAAGAAATGGAATATTTCTCACTAGTATCAGAGGTTTATCTAAATTGTGTACAACCAAATTGTAAGCATGAATATTGTCATAATCAGGAAGATTTCGATAAAAATATAAAAAAGGCATCGTTAGATTCCTATGACTCCTATGAAACATTTCATTCATCAGCCAAACCATCGAAAAGGAAAATAATACCATGACTTGTGGAATATATATAGGAAATAATGTCCAAAGACAAAATTGAGGAGACTATTATGAGTTTGAAAATTCAAAAGGAAAAAATTTGTAATGATCAAGAGGCTGAAAATGTTTCTTTAAGGGAAGAGCTTGAAAAAATGAGTAGGGCTGCTAGTAAAAAGGATGAAGAAATCTCAAAACTTAGAAAATAAAATATATATTTGAAAGGACAGCTACAAAAAGTTCGAGAGGAATTTCAAAGATCAAACAAATGACACATAGCCTTGAAGAGACCAAGAAGATCATAGATGAACAAAAGGATCAGTTACTTGAAGCTGAAAGGACTATTGATGGTTGGAAAAGTCAAGTGGATGATGACAAGAGTACTAAAGAAAATTTGAAAACCAAGCTCCACAAAAAGGAAAACAAGATCAAGACCCTACATGAAACACTGAACAATGAAAGCATCATCAGTTTAAAGCTTGAGAAAAGTACACCAGACTTGAATAATCTCTTATGGCAGCAAATAGATTCAAGTGACAAAAGAGGAATTGGGTTTGGAAGTTATACTAAAAAAGAAGAAGAATCCAAGTCACATGGAATATAATATAAGAAAAGACATAATCCAAGATACAATGATGTTGGCATTTGACAAAGGAATGCGATGCAAGGATGGACCAAACAACAAAAGTGGACCAAACATGAAAGAAAAAGGACTTCATCTCAAAGACCTCCATCTCAAGGAAGATCATCTACTCAAAGGTATTCAAATATCTTTCATGGCTATTGTTACACCTGCAACAATTATGGTCACAAGGCTATGCACTACAAATTTTATGATAGGTATACTCCATTAAGAAACAGAGGTATGGGTTCCTTCAAGTTTCAAATTTATAATTGTTAGGGTTTTGATCATATTGAAAAAGATTGTAAGAAACAAAAATTTACAAAACTATGGAGAAATAAATTTGTTGATTCAATCAACATGAGATTGAGAGATCTTGTACATAACAATACAAACGTATGAAAGCAGAGGTCAATGGAAAAACCTAGTACTGAAGTAGTCCAAGATAACAAGAGTAAGGACAAGGAGCTAGACCATGAAGATCATGAAAGATATTCCATCTTATTTTGATTGATTATTTTTTAAATGACTAATGGGAGCTTTAGATATAGATGTTGTCCTTGAGGATATTCCAATTGATGAAATTTGTATGCCTTTCAGATGTGATATTAAATGGATTTGGTGCAGTAGTGAATGCTTTAAAGTCAAACCATACTTGCTACAGATTTGTAGTATCATCAAGTGGAAGCTAAATAACTATTGTGCAAAGACAACAAGTTGCATATGTATCTCTGTCTTACAACCTTGAACAAGTAAGATTATACATGCAAAGAGTCATGTATGGCACCTTTTGAAGTAATTTATCAACAAAACAATTCAACAATCTCTTGAATTTTGAAGTGTTGATACCAACAACATGATTAAAATCAGACCAATAGAACCAACAGAATAATTATGGATAAATTTAAATCTTAGATGAAGAAGAAATCCATGGAAGCCACA
>LPNX010865068.1:43812-108521 GCA_001517045.1 Pseudotsuga menziesii
CCTCCCTCTAGTTGCGTAGTCTCCTCCTACATTGGTGGTGCTAGTACTTTGTTGTCTAGCCACTGGATGCTTCCAAGAGAAAGTAGATTCCAGTCCATTGAACTGGTCATCCAAATATATAAGTTTAGTCCTGGATGCAAGAACTGTGCTTTAGGTTGAGCTCCAGTTTCTCATCATGTCATCCATGAGCATCCCCATCATATTCTTAATAAACCAATCATGATTGATTTTATCCCCACCACTTCTAGAAGCTACATGCTTTGATATTAGGTGAGCCTCCCAATCATATATCAACACATGGACCAACATTGATACTTCAGGCTCATATCCTTCATCCGACGTTGAGAAAAGGTTGCACTGAGACCTATCACGACCACTATTTCCTCTACATGGGGTGCCCCACTACCTAGACATTGATTTTTCCAAAAAAGTGTGGAGCATACGAAAATAAATACACCATGACAGGTACGAACGTAGAGCAATGCTCTTCGGTGGAGGGAAACCCCTGTTAAACATGGATGTAGGAAAAATCTTAGAACAAACAAACCATACTGAGACCAAGAGCCATGAAATAAGAAGGCTAGATTCCTCATCTCATATTCTGAACCTGTACCAGTGGAGTATCCCAAGGGTCACAAGCTTCAGTTCAGTTTCCATGGATCCAACCTTAGTGCTTCTGGTGCTACACCAGCTTCCCTCCATCAAATGAGGGGACTTCGAACTATGTCTTCCTTAAAGAAACCACACTCTCGCAGTTGTGCCTTAAGTTCACTGCATGCAAATTTCCACATCATATCCTCCCAATTTGAGGCCCGGCTTTCTGTTGCGTTTAAAGGTGGGCACCTGCATCCAGGTGAGAGAGATTCAGGTTTTCAATCCCTATGCATTTGTGAGAGATAGTTGTCGAAGTTGTAGCATCAATATCTCCCTTGAGAAGAGGTCGAACGTAGATGACCCCTATGTTGGAAAAGTAGTCTAATAGCACATTCACCTTTCGTATGACATGAAGGAATGTAATGGCCTTGGTCTAATCCAAGCATACTGCCAAGTGTTGGACACCATGTTCCAATCTCTAGCTGGCAGAAATATTATTGACCTGGGAGCCTTAATGAAAGTTAGTAGCCAAGGAGATGATTACTTGAGAGTCACCTTCATCAATTTACAGAAGAAAACTCCTTTTACCTACTATAAGAACACCTTCCAACAATCCCTTAAGTTCCATTGTATTATTTTTTCCATGCCCCATATTTTCCAGGTAGACCTGGAGGGTGGATTCAACATAGTTTCGGATAGCTCCTATGAATCCTGCATTGCCTGGATTTCCTTTTGACACACCATCGAAATTTAGTTTGAAGAAACCCTCTAGAGGAGGGTCCCAACTATCAGGGTTGTCAATTTGCATTTGATTCCCCATGAGAAGAGAGGGGAAGGAAATTTGGTTGAGATTCCAGTTGGCTAAAATTTGTCGTTCCATAGAGGTAGCTGGATAGTTTGCATTGTTCCAATCGCTAGAGAATAAAGTTTCTTGAAGATAACCTTTGATTGTATGCCAGATCGCTTCAACAGATCTTTGATTATCTTCAAATATGTGACTATTTCTTTCCTTCCATATTTTCCAGACTATAAATCCCGGGGTGAGATCCCACCGTTGATTGAGAAGCGCACTTTGAAAAGGATTTTTGTTCCATTGTTGCATAGTGTCAATGATGTTGCCTCTAACTCTATTGGATATTTTGTTCTAAACCGTTAAGTCCTAGAGGCCACAAGCTAGTCTACAAGAGTCAAGGAGATGATCTATAGTGTTGAAATATTGTAACTTCAAAGGCTATTCTAAGTGTATATTATTGATGTACCCAAAGGGTGATGTTCTATTCCTTCGTCGGGATGTTATTATTGTAATTGGTAATCATAGATTCATGCGGTAAATCCTCCATTGTAGGTCAGGTCAATAGTACCCTAATGAATATAATATAATATGGTTTTGTGATTTCCTAGGTGAAGTCGACCCAGTTAGTTTAGTGGGGTAGACTTGTTAGGGTAAAAGTCAAGTGACAAAAAGAGTATAAATATAAGAGTTGTGTTCCTAATTTGAACACACAAACTCACACTTTTGTATCACATAGGAGAGAGAGAGATATACATACCATCAAGGAGGATAATACTTGTATTGTGATTTTATAATATACTTCTATATAAAATAAATTTTGCTGGGTTTTCTTCCCCTTGATGGTTTCCCAGGATAAATACTATGTCTCTTGTGATTGTGTTTCTTTCAGTGATTCTGCATATGCTACTATTGTGAATTTGGACCAAATAATAATGATATCCATATAAGCATATGAAAAATTAAAATGGTATCAAATCTTTCCTAAATAGAAGAACCTTCACAAGGTGAAACTCTCTCCCCTCTCCCTCCACAAGAAATTATGGTTTCTAAAAATTTGGGATTTTGAAAATATGGTTGCATAGAAACTTGTGCCTCCCTAGAAATAATTTATTGAGCCCTAGATCAAAGTTTTCAAGAGGTTGAATCTCTGGGAAATCCAAACCCTAGATTGGCCTTGTACCAGAAAACTACAAGAAACCAGAACCAAAAATTTGCAGAAACTGCAACCTTGCAAGCAAGTTTTGAAGGGTGAAGATTTGGGATCTGTAGAAACCAAGTAGACCAAACAACTTTCCTCAATCAATCACATCTCTTAGTAAGGTCATATTTTCATTTTAAGAAATTTCAATTTTTATTGACCTCCTAGATAAGATGGCCCCAAGAACTAAGCTTGGGGACAAGCTGGAAGGAATAGAAAACTTCCTAGCATGGAAGTATAGGATTGGTATCATTATTAGAGAGAATGATCTTGAAAAATACATCAAGGATGAAGTTGCAGAACCTAAAGAAGATAAATATAAGGATAAGCATCAAAAAGACCTAATAAAGGAAATGAGGATCATTGTTGATTCTATGAAAGATCTGATCCCTCAAGTGTCATCAAAGAAAACACTAAAGCAAATGCATGATTCACTTTCCAAAATATACGAGGGAAAGAACATCAACAGAAAGATGAATTTGAGAGCTCATCTGAAGGGTACCAAGATGAGTAAAGGATAATCCATTCAATATTACTTCACAAGGGTCTCCCAATTTAGGGAAAACCTTAGTGCAATTGGAGACTCCCTTGATGAAGATGAACTAGTTATGACTGCTCTTAATGGTCTCACTAGACCGTGGGATTCATTCATACATATTTTGTGTGCCAGGAAAGAAAGTATGAAGTTTGACATTGTATGGGAAGATTGCATCCAAGAAGAAGCTAGAGTAGCTAATAGAGAAGCTCTACTTAAGGAATATGATCAAGCTCTATCCACCCATACCAAAAGAAGAAGACAATAAAAATTCAATAAGGATAATCACAAGGAGTATAGACATCCAAAGAAGTTTCAAAGGAAAAGAGAAAACAATCAGAAGAAATACTACTCCAAATATCAATGTTACAATTGTCATAATATAGGACACCTTTCTAGAGAGTGTCCATTGACGAAGAAGAACACAAAATACATCATTCCTATCTAGTATATGAGGATGAAGAAGAAGAAGAAATACCTCGAAAGAGACAAGAAAAATAAGAAGATGTAGAAGAATATGTACTAATCTCTGCACTCTCTGGGTCTATAACACCTGGAGAATAAACATGGCTTATTGATAGTGGTTCTTCAAAGCACATGACAGGGAAGAAGCAAACTCTGTCAAGACTTGAATACAATAAATATCCTCAGAAAGTATCATTAGGAGATTCCTATCAATATCCCATCAAAGGAATTGGTAAATCAAGCTAAAAGCTTGGTTCTAGAACCTCCATGAAGGTGAAGGAAGTACTTTATGTACCAGGTTTGAAAAAGAACCTACGTTCCATCTCAACACTAGATAAGAAAGGATATATATAATTTTTGTTTTATAGATGGGAAAGTAATCATGTGGACCAAAGGAAAGACACTTGAAGATGTTGTCGTCATCGGTGAAGAAGAAGGAGGGTTGTACAAACTCAAGGGATATCTAGAGACAATCCTTGTCCATGAGACCACTAGCTCAAGTGAACTATGGCATAGAAGGCTTGCTGACATCAACTGCAAAGCACTACCCTATATGAGAAAGGTGGTAATAGGTTTACCATATCTGAATATTGATCATGAAGGAACTTGCAAAGGATGTGCAAGAGGAAAGAACTTCAAGAATCCATTTCCGAAAAGTGAAACAAAGACTAAAGGTACGTTGGAATTAATTCATTCTGATGTATGTGGTCCTATAACCTCCACATATTTAAGTGGATATGAATATTATGTCACATTTATTTATGAATATTTAAGAAATACATGGATATACTTCTTGAAGACCAAGAGTGAAGTGTTCAGGAAATTCAAGGAATTCAAAGCCCTAATAGAGAACCATTCAGAAAGAAGAATCAAGACACTGAGACCAGATAATGGTGGAGAATATAATTTAAAATAATTTGAATCATTCTATAAAGACACTGGATTAAAGAGTGAGCTAACCACTCCCTACAATCCCCAACATAATGGTGTCGCATAAAGAAAGAATAGAACCATTATGGAAGCAACAAAGACAACGATTCATGACCAAGACCTTCCCATCCATCTATGGGATGAAGAAGAAAGAACAATTGTGTATGTGGAAAATAGATTATCTCACAGTTCTCTTAGATTCCACACTCTTGAATAAATGTATACAAGAAAGAAACTTGAAGTGAGGCATCTCCATATATTTGGTTGTCCAGTATATGTACATATTCTGAAAGAGAAGAGAACCAAGTCCGATCCTTCTGGAAAGAAGGGAATATTTGTTGGATATTGTGAAGTCTCCAAAGCCTTCAAGATATACATTTCATGATTCCATCATATAGATATTAGTAGGGATGTGACATTTGATGAAGAAAAAACTCTTAAGAAATCTAGAAGGCGTCAGCTTGAAGAAGTACATTAAGAGGATGTACCTCCTAGAAAGGTAGAAGTTGAACCCTCTTCTGAAATAGAAGCATATGAATATCATGATATGCTAGAACCTTAGGAACCTCTTACTATGGATATATCACAAAAAAGAAAACCTGCTTGGGTGAGAGAAATCATATAAGAATCAGATAAGTATGGAGCTCCAGAAGGCTCCACAAGAACAAGCAAGAGATCAAATCCATTCTCTAGATATGTATCTTTGATATGTGATCTTGTAGATCAAAAACCCACCAGCTATGAGGAAGATTCATAGAAGAAAGAGTGGGTGGAAGAAATTATGGAAGAATACCAGTCAATGATGAAGAATGATGTTCGGGATATAGTACCCAAACCAGAAAACAAGAGTGTGGTATCTTCGAAGTAGATACAAGATAAAACATGTAGCTAATGGAAGTATTGAAATATACAATGCAATATTTGTGGCCAGAGGATTCTCTCACAAAGAGGGGATTGATTATGAAGAGCCATTTACTCCAATAGTAAGGTAAACTTCCTTCAGAACCATCATTCGGGTTCAGTTTTGATATTTGATGTGAGTTCCCTTTTGATATTTGCTCCAGTAGTAAGGTAAAATTCAATCAGTTTGAAGCAGGTTTAGTTTTGATATTTGGGTTATGTTTAATATTGTATAAATATTAGATATTATGTGGTGAAGGCCTCTTTGATAGGTGCTTGTTGTTAAAGGCACTGCTATTAGATGATAGTTTGTTAACACTAGCATAGGAGCAAAGTGATGTCAACTAGAGTTGGTACTAGAAAGGAACAAGTTTGGGCCGAACACAAGTATAGATTCAATAAATCAATTCAGAACGAGTAAGAAATTTGAATAAGCATATGGAAAATGATACGCTAATAGAAAGGGATGAAAATGAAGAAGCTTCCATTGGTGTAGAACATGAAGATAAATTTATTCCTGCATCTGTTGGAGTCACAACTGACTGACATAACTCAACTAAATTGAATTAAATTTCTAAGTGGAGCACGTGGAAGCTAATAAATCTTGGTGATAAGTATGTAGATGACATGGTAGAAGAAAACGACGACAATGATGAGTTTCTTAAAAACTCATGTTATTAGAGTAAGGTGGGAAAGAAGGATTGAATGGACTGAAATCTTGAATAGCTTTTGGAACATGTTGGATGAGGTGGTATTTTCGTTGATATTTCAGCAAAAAAATTTTAGGCAATTAACATGGAAGATATATTTGGTATTCCTCGACCTAAAGAGTTGATAAACATTTTCTAAATGGGCATAGAACTTTTCTAAACATTCTACAGTGGATCATGGAGGTGTCTCTAAACACTCTCTTCTTACCAGAACTACATGGCTTGGTGGAGTAAATGCAAATGCTTTGTTTATGTTCTTTTAATATTCCTTGAGAATCTATGGTCGATTCATCCCCATATATTTTCAAAAGCTTTGAAACACTCAAGATAACATTACAGATTTTACAGGAAGGATCAAAATATTGTACTTACATCAAGGGAGGTAGCTCCAACTCATTGTCCCTCTAAATATCCGATTTGTAGCAGGAATGCAAAGATCTAATATATGGTGGAAATTTTATGGTTGTATATGGACAATATGTGATCGAAAGAAAAGAGGGAAGTGTTGATGTATATGTAACTTCGGAATGTATTCTTCTATGTATCTTATGTATTGTAACCCGATGTTTATTCCAGGATGTTTCTATTATGTATTTGAGTCATGTGATCATGCCCCGATGTTCCAATCGGGAGGATTAATAATGTAATCAAGTCATATCAAGTCATTAGGTAAGTCCCCACAATTTCGGGGCACTTGAGTTATTATACACTAATTAAGGTGTAGGCTCGAGTAAGTAATTGTTAGTTGGGCCGACATGATTGAGTGCACTTCAAGTCAACAGAAGAATATAAATAGAGAGTGAGAGACTCTCTATTTATCACTTGTGAAATACATCACTTGCTCTCTCAAGTCTGGCGCACTTTTGGAGAAGGAAATTTTGGGCCTAGACAGAAGACAGAAGACTACTGCTGTTTTGGGAGATCTCTTACTGTTTTGGTGTTGATTCTATCTTAGAGGAAGTTGTGGGGTTTTCTCCTTTATGGTTTCCCCGAGGAAAACTCTTTTTGTCTCTTGTCTCTTGTGATGTGCTTATGTTTTATTGTTGTGCTTGTTATTCTCTCAGTGAAAAGATCCTAAGATCATAATGCCAGCTTAATGTGATGAAAAAAACTAACATGGTATCAGAGCTAACCTGAGAAGAAGACATTGTGCAGCTACAGGAATTAGGGATTCCTAGTTTATGGATCTTCCTCCACAGATTTTCAGCAAAATCAAGGTAGAACAACTCTCCTCCTTAGGGCGCATCTTTCCGTCGAAGCGGAATTTGATTCCAAGCATTTTCAGTCTTCGATGTGGAAATTAGGGCTTTCTACAGAAGATGAATTTTTGAGTGAGACCAGCATAGGATTGTTCTCCTCATCAAAACCTAAGTTTAGAGACCTGGATCAAGAAATTTGGTTAGGTGAAACTCTGGGAAAGTCAAACCCTAGTTTGACCCTGAGCTAGGAGAAACCCTAAATACTAAAACTGCTAAGTTTTGGTACAGTCACTATATTCCGAGATTGGAGAAGTCTCAGAAGCTAAAAGTTTCAGGGGCCGAAGATACAATCGTGAGGAAGCCTGTGTCCAAAAATAAGACTCATATTCTCTGTAATCCAGGAGATATGATCTCTCCAAGTTAGGGTTCCAGCCTCTTCCAGAATTCATCCCTGAACAGGACATCTGGGGAGATCTACAATATCTTGAGATGCAGAGGTCCAAATTGAATTCCTGAAGATTTTATAGAAAGGGAATGGATTTTAATTTCGGTGGTATGAATATCACACTCAGAAGATGAACCAGTGACACGTGGCATTCCGTACAACTTCGCTGTTCTGAAAAGTCCTGTAACATGTCACCTTGGGAAAAGGATCATAAATACCAAATAGTGAAACAAATTCTGATTAAACCTATGGTGTTGGATCAGGGACATGCGTGGTTACCTCAGTGAGAAATGTCAGACACATAGGATCAGTAATTTCGGAGATATCACATAAATAGTAACAGGAATTTTTGCAGAAGAAATTGGAAAATTAGGGCTTCCTGTTCCGGAAGCTTCCCTCCACTATTTTCAGAAAAGGAGTACATTGGATAGATCCATTTGAAGAGATCTATCTGTTCATCCAATCATATCTAAAAGATTCCATGTTTTGAAAATTAGGGTTTCTGTGACAAACCCTAGATCAACGAATTCTGGGACAAGGACGGACACCTCAAATCGGTAAGATCTAATCCTTTGCTATTTCCATTTGAGGTTCTCATTTCAATATGATATATCACATCAGCTTGGTGACAAGCTTGGGGAAGTTGACAACTTCCAAGCCTGGAAGTATCTGATCTCTCTGAAGAAACTGGATTGGACACCTACCTGAGTATAGAGGTTCCAGTTTCAGAGGGAGACGAGGTTAGAAGCCTTTCACAAGAAGAAATTGGTCAAGGCCAAAGAAGACATCATGCTCATGCTGCAGAGGATGATGAACCATCCAGAAAGAGATCCAGATATGAAAGTGAAGATTCTTCAAGCAAGGATGAATATGTTTTGATATCAGCTCTCATAGGTAACATTACTCATGGAAGTGATTGTTGGATTATAGACAGTGGGGCTTCCAAACATATGACGGGATTCAAGGAATCCTTTGTAGGACTGTCAGAACATGAATCACCTCACAAGGTGAAACTAGGAGATGACTACCAATATCCAATAATAGGTAGTGGGGAATCTTCATACAAGCTAGACTCTGGTAAGTCTCTAACAATGAAATAAGTATTGTTTGTGCTAGGATTGAAGAAGAACCTTCTCTCCATTTCAGCATTGATGCAAAAGGAATTCGGGCTGCATTCATAGATGGTCAAGTCATCATATGGCTAAAAGGAAAGACTATCGATGATGTGGTAGTGATTGAAGAACAAGAAGGAGGCTTGTAAAAATTGAAGGGATATCCAGAACAAGCCTTGATCCATGACACAATAGAGCCAAATGAGCTTTGGCATAGAAGGCTTGCACATGTGCATTACAGAGCACTACCTATTGCAAGCAAATATATTGAAGGTCTTCCAGAATTTCAAGCTATTTGAAGGGAAGAATAAAATCAGAATATGACCTAAAGAAACCAGTTGAAGAATGTGAAGATCCAGAATACAGAGACCATGTAGTCATAAGAGTCTCTCAAATCAAAGAACAACTTGAAGCAGTAAAAGAAAGAGTGAAGAATGCAAAAGTGGTGATGGCCACCTTGAATGGCCTCCCAGGATCGTGGAATTCATTCATGTGAGGAATGTGTGCTAGAAGGAAGTGATTTCTTTCAATAGACTCTAGAAAGAGAACTCACAAGAAGAAGAAGCTCAAGAAGAGAAGGTGGGAGCAACTAAAGATCAAGATCTTTCCATCCAAAGAATATCCCTCAAGCAATGAGGAATATGAAGAACTCAACTCTTGAAGAACTTCTTATCCACCTTAGCTTTTGGATAAGAAAAAATACTATTATGAATGAAGAAGACGATGAAGCTGAAGGCTCAAGAAGGAGTCTACCCTCGAAATGAATAAACATAAGTATTCAATTGTCTTTTCATTATATTATTTTGTTATGCATTTGTTTATATTCAGTTATTGTATTATGCATGATAGGATGTTTGCATTAATGATAGAATACTACTAATATGCACGTGATGGGTAAGTAACTCATGGGGCTATACAAATTATCCATTGCTACTTATCTAGAATGAAACCTCTTTGCTGACATATTGGATTAGTGCACAATCTCAATGTTGTCCTGGTAGAGATGGAAGGCATCTAGAAAGTTTCAATGAGATATGGATGAATGTTGTATTGGCTAAAGTAGTTGCATATACTTATGCATAAGTGTTTGCCAGTATAAATATTCCTGATGAAATGTTTCTAACCATACAATTGCATTTGACTTGTAGGAAAGATCGCATACATAATCACCTACAAGCAAAGAAGAATGAAGACTTGTTCCGAAGAACAAGTGATGACAATTAAAAGACAAAGAATAATATGACGAGTGCAGTGACATCATTGATGCAGAACCTTCCAGCCACCAAGAAGAAAGGGAAGATCGGTTCAAGAAGAATGATGTCTGGGCGTAGTATCGAGACCTGAAGAGAAGTTCATAGTTCCATCATGCAGTAGATGGAAACATCGAGGGATACAAAGCAATATTCGTAGCATGAGGCTTCTCATGAAGAGAAGGCATAGTCTACAAAGAAACATTTACAACTAATAGAAGTAAAGTCACATGACATGCATAATCATGTGTGCAAATGAAAGAAGGCCTTGTACGAGTTTAGAAGACACCCATGGGATAACACATACATGATGAGCTTGATGAATATCTTAACCTTTGCTACAAGGTTGATAGAGGATGACAAGCTCACAGATGGGTGCAAGATGAATTTTTGAAGAAGTTCAAGATAGAGGATCTTAGTATCCAGTGATCCTAGATGGATACTACTTGTCACTCCAGTACAGAATGTTTCAGTGCATAGAGTACGGAAGACAGAGGGAGTATGATGCTCCGCTTCAGAGGGAGTGATTGCAGAATATCCTGAGGTTCGACATGGTATGACAAGATGAAAAAATTACTGATGATTCTAGGATTTACTGAGAGTAAAGTGGATTCCAACCTTTGATTCAAGGTTGAAGGTGGAAGACCAGTGATGCTCATGTTATGTGTCGATGCACTATTGTTCTAGGCATGGAGGTGTGGTAGAGTACAGATGGAATATTCCTTGGACAAGGGAAGTATGCAGTAGAGATCCCGAAGAGGTTCAGGATGATGGACTGCATGACCACACCTATGGCATCGAACATGAAGCTATTAAGTGATGCTTCATCAGAGATGGTTGATGCTATGATGTATCATCAGATGATTGGGTCATTGATGTACCTGACGAACATGAGACCATATATTTGCTTTGTTGTGAACACCTTGAGCCAGTATCTGATAGATCTGAGAAGTGTTCACTTGATTGCTGCAAACCATATTCTGAGGTACCTGAAGGGTAAAATTTGATTATGGGCTCAAGTATGGTGCGAATCAGAAGATTAGACTAGAGGGTTATGTTGATTCAGATTGGGCAGGCAGTGCCATCAACAGGAAGAGTACTTCAGGATGTTGCTTCAGTATGGGATCATATGTGATCTCTTGGTTTAGCAGGAAGCAATCCTGTGTGGCACTGAGTACAGCTGAAGCAGAGTATGTCATATCTTGTTTAGCTAGTTGTGAGGTAGTATGGCTATGGAAGCTACTGTCTGATATATTTGATCTCCCTTTGGATGCTACTTGTATACACTGTGACAACCAGAGTTGCGTGAAGTTGTCAGAGAATCCAGTGTTCCATGACAGGTCGAAGCATATCGAGATCAAGTACCACTATATCAGGGATATGGTATAGAGAGGAGCAGTGAAGCTCCTGTATGTTGCGACGGAGGAACAGATAGCTGATGTATTGACGAAGCCATTAGCTAGGATGAAGTTCGAGTACTTCAGAGAGGGACTTGGTGTTCTCCAGATCGAGGCTTCCTCCCAGAGAAAGTGATGAGACCCATAGCCATTTTGACATGGTGAGAGGATTGGTTCCTTCCATGGTCAGATATAAGGGCTGAGCCATTCTGTCATGGTGAGAGGATTGGTTCCTTCCATGTCAGATATGAGTGCTGAGATTCATAGCCATTCTGACGAGTAGGTTAGATATAAGGGCTGAGCCATTCTATCATGATGGTAGGGTTGCTCCCTTCCATGTCAGATATGAGTGCTGGCCATTCTGTCGAGCAGGACAGATGTAAGAGAAATTTCCCTTCTAGGAATGGAGGCACCTGGTCAATTACCAGGAACACTTAGTGTAAGAATTGAGTAGCCATTCTGATGTGATAGAGGGATGTGTTCCCACTTGATCAGATGTAAGGGCTGAACCATTCTATTCATGGATAAAGGATTAAGTTCCTTCCATGCCAGATGTGAGTGTTGGCCATTCCGATGAGCAGGTCGGATGTAAGGGAAACTGCCATTCTCTAGGATAATGGAGGCGCTTGGTCAGTTACCAGGTAGCTCAGTCGAGGAGGATTGGGGGCCATTCTGATATGATTGCTGGGATGTGTTCCCCTCATGATCAGATATGAGTGCATGCCCTTCCATCATTGTGAGCAGGATGTGTTCCTACCTAGATGGATGTAAGTGCTGAGCCTTGTCACAGATGATAGTAGGTGTGTCCTATCATGCTGGTGACTGTAAGTGCAGTGCCATTTCATAGATGGTAGTAGGTGTGTCCTACCATGCTGGTGATTGTAAGTGTTGAGCCTTTCCACAGATGGTAGTAGGTGTGTCCTATCATGCTGGTGGTTGTAAGTGCTGTGCCATTTCACAGATGATAGTAGGTGTGTCCTATCATGCTGATGATTGTAAGTGCAGTGCCATTTCACAGATGGTAGTAGGTGTGTCCTACCATGCTGGTGATTATAAGTGCTAAGCCTTTCCACAAATGGTAGTAGGTGTGTCCTACCATGCTGGTGGATGTGAGCGTTGTGCCTTTCCACAGATGATAATAGGTGTGTCCTATCATGCTAATGGTTGTAAGTGCTGAGCCATTTCATAGATGATAGTAGGTGTGTCCTATCATGCTGGTGAATGTGAGTGCTAGGCCTTTCTGATGGGATTGTAGTGTGAAGACCTGCATGAGGGTAGGCCTACAACCAGCATGAAAAAGGGCTGGCTCTGTAGAAATTCCTATGATGAGAAGAATCATGAGATAGCACCAGTGTTGATCCAGATCGAGAGATGATCCAGATCCAGTGATGATGTTTTATGTTGATCCAAATCGAGAGATGATCCAGATCCAGTGATAATGTTTTATGTTGATCCAGATCGAGAGATGATCCAGATCCAGTGATATGTTTTATGTTGATCCAGATCGAGAGATGATCCAAATCCAGTGATGATGTTTTATGTTGATCCAGATTGAGAGATGATCCAGATCCAGTGATGATGTTTATGTTGATCCAGATCGAGAGATGATCCAGATCCAGTGAAAATGACTTGAAGACAAAGATGACTTGAAGACGAAGATGACTTGAAGACGAAGATGACTTGAATACGAGATGATCCAGCTGATACAGAGA
Organism: Pseudotsuga menziesii; assembly: GCA_001517045.1. NCBI lineage: Eukaryota > Viridiplantae > Streptophyta > Pinopsida > Pinales > Pinaceae > Pseudotsuga > Pseudotsuga menziesii. The sequence goes on from LPNX010865068.1 coordinate 57,053, forward strand.
AGAAGACCAGTGCTGAAAATTGTGTTGAAAGAATACATTCCTAGTTAAGAGGGAGTGTTGATGTATATGTAACTTCAGAATGTATTCTTCTATGTATCTTATGTATTGTAACCCGATGTTTATTTCGGGATGTTTCTATTATGTATTTTAGTCATGTGATCATGCCCTGATGTTCCGATCGGGAGGATTAATAATGTAATCAAGTCATATCAAGTCATTAGGTAAGTCCCCACAGTTTCAGGGCACTTGAGTTATTATACACTAATTAAGGTGTAGGCTCGAGTAAGTAATTGTTACTTGGGCCGACATGATTGAGTGCACTTCAAGTCAATGGAAGAATATAAATAGAGAGTGAGAGACTCTCTATTTATCACTTGTGAAATACATCACTTGCTCTCTCAAGTGTGGCGCATTTTTGGAGAAGGAAATTTTGGGCCTAGACAGAAGACAGAAGACTATTGCTGTTTTGGGAGATCTCTTACTGTTTTGGTGTTGATTCTATCTTAGAGGAAGTTGCGGGGTTTTCTCCTTTATGGTTTCCCTGAGGAAAACTCTTTGTGTCTCTTGTCTCTTGTGATGTGCTTATGTTTTATTGCTGTGCTTGTTATTCTCTCAGTGAAAAGATCCTAATATCATAATGCTAGCTTAATGTGATGAAAAAAAACTAACAGAAAGATCTCATGAAACTTTACTAGGAAAATGAGTTGATTATTCAAATAGTTCCATTATTGTGGTAGGTCCCTTTCTATAATTGTATCAATGTGCATTACCCTAAAAAATAGCATGAACCCTCATTTAATGGATTCTAGACCAAGAGATATCTTAATCCTGATTTGTCTTTTCCTACCCATCATGGATGAGCATCTCACTGCAAATCTTATAAATATTAGCCCTATATATGTGAGCATCTCACTAGTTTATAAATATCGGCCTTTGAATCAACTACCCATCATTTCACAATAGTGGTAGTAGAAGTAGTCTTTTATGTCCAATCAATGTGACAACTAAATTTATATACATGATACTAAGGTGATCACATGTAGGATAAGTTATTTGAATACTAGATTAATATTTCCTCGATCTTGATTATCAACTCATGGGTCAGTTTTGATTGGCCTTCAAAATTGTAATAGTTGAGAATATAATGTTTGAATTATCCTTTTAATTGTGTCTCAAGGTAGATCGACCCATCCTTTTCCTATCATGACTATGCATAAGGGAAATTATCAATAGAGAATCAACCCCCCTAGAGAATCAACCCGAGATTAGCTTACGGCTATGTGTTTATATTCCTGATATGTATATTTAATTTGTTGAACATTCATAAGAATAGGGCATCACCTATGTGAACATCATCCCATGCAATGACTCTTTTGTTTTGTATTTGATTGATTAGACAGATTGTTGAATCAGACCATTGTTTTCAGTGGTTTTTATGCTTACCATATATGTACAACTAGGAAATCCCTAAATCAGCCCATGTCTTCCACATATTTTTCATTTGAGAATTGTGTATTACGAACAATAAAGTGATCCCTTGGCTCGACTCATGTTGTGACTCTATTTTCATGTATATACACTCTTTCAATCATAGGGTATTTACCTTTATTTCCAAATAATAAAGGGGATGGTGTTTTCTAAGTGTTGTTTTTGTGTAGGCTTCAAGTGCAAGAGCCCTTTTCATTCATTACTATGTGAGTTCCAAAGTATTCCAACTATGGGCATAGCTCTAGAACCTGCCCTGATAGAGGATCTGTGAAACTATTTGGGGTGAGGATCACTGTTACAAATGATGGCATGGCCTGCATGGGAAGAGCTTTAGTATGGACAATATTTGGTCATTATCATTCAATTTACAATATAAACCACTACTCAGGAACAAGAGACTGTGGATCTGCAGATCAAGATGGGTTTAATCACAATAAAATAGGATGTGGGGAACTTCCTCTCTTCTAGATACTTCGTTTTTGTCAAAACCAATGTGGTATCAATGTCTAATAAAATAGGATGTGTGGACTTCTCTCACGTTACTTGCATGTTTCCCACAAAAATTGGCAATATGTGGGATGGTTTCATGGGGGCTTCACTTGTTGACCAATATCCTATCATGTTAGTTCATATTGTGGGTTTTAAAATTATTAAAAATTGAACCAATATATTGCAAGTATTGGGGGGGATGAAGGGTTTAAGGTGGGGGTGGGTAGGGTGGTTTATAAGGATTGAGGTATAAAAAGGGGCGGGGAGGAGGTTTTAAGTATCGGGGAGGGTGTTTCAAGAAAAAGATTTTGGGTCAATATCTCTGGAAATTAAGGGTATTCTTTAATATCCCACGATTTCACGTGCTATGTGAGATGTTCACTAAGTGAAGTCCCCGTGGATGGTTTCAATGCTCATCAGCTTGACCCTTATCTAAATAGGAGCTCATGTGGTATGTTCTCTAATAAAAATGTGTTAATCATCATTTTTGCTAAAAATATAGGTCTTCCAAGTTTAATACCTCTAATTGTGTCCAGAATTTGTATAAGGAGTTACAATCGATGCAAATATTTGATTGCAACATGTTAATGTTCAATATAAAGTCCACATTATATATCTGGTTGATTCAACAAACCATATAAGTTGACATGTCAACTTACGAATTTCGTTTCCAAGTGTAGAATAATATTTTATTTAACATGTTCAGCGTATGTTCAGCGTAGAATATCACTTTTGACATCCATTTGATGTACCTCCCATCTAAGGAGAAACAAGTGAAAGAATTGTTCAAACATAGTTCATCTTTGTAAATAGGAAAATATCTTATTATAATCGATACTTCCTTGTTTAAAATAAAACGTATCTAACAATTGAGATTTATGCCTTTCAACGATGCCTTTAGATGTGAACTTGGTCTTGTAGATCCATTAATATTCCACTACATTATTTACTTGCAATCAAGGAACTAAATTCCATGTGCCATTCTCCATAAAGGAGTGATACTCATCAACCGTAGCATTCTCCCATTCAAGTCAATCATGTGCATATTCATGTGTCTATTGATCAAATACCTCTAGCATGTGCACCATGAGAAAAATACTACCATGTTTTTTAAGTGGTTTTTTATAACTTCCAGTTTTCTTGAGTCCTTGATATCTCTTACATCAGTTTTAACATCTTTAATTGTCTTGGTCACACATACAAGAATACAAAATAGAATTGTTGAATGAGATCCTATACCAAGATCGTTATTTATGGACTGGACACGTATCTCAAATCGTGCAATTAATTATACCATGAAAGGGTTGTAGGTTTATTTAGGAAAAGAAGTTGATTGGCCAATTGATGGTCTAATGAAGTAGTTGGACAACCCAAAATTCTCAGATGTTTCCAAAGGATCATTGCTCAACAAGCAATAAGGAAAATTTGATAAAGCAATACCTAAGGTCTTTTCATCAAATAAATAATCTCCTCTTGATATTATCTCTTGTTTGATAGGGTAAAAAATGGGGGGTTTACTAAGTAGGAAGTAGTATAGCATGTGAGTTAATATCAGAGGATTTAATAATATAAAAAATGGAAGCAATATCTTGCTTAGTATATCTAGGGGTTAATTAGTATTTCTAATATATTAAAAACATATAGATATTAGGGAGGTTGCAATTATGTATCTAAGGGGTTGCATAAGGTATTAGGGGGTTTTAATAGGTACTCTATGTCTAAAGTTGATGTGAATCCTATTATGTTTGAATTCATATTAGTGTTTATAATAATTATCTATGTGTGATGGTGGTGTGAATCCAATTATGTTTGTATTCATATTTTTGTTTGAATAGGTGTGATCTATGAGTCCAGGTGGTGTGAAGTTGATTGGAATATATTTGTATGAATTCAACTTGTGTTCAGGGGGTTTCTCCCCATCAAGAAATATATGCTCTCAGTAAGATTTCATATTTCACCGTACAAACTTTATAGGGTTTGTAATAATTGTGTCATGTCAGAATACTAAGAATGAAAACCAAAAAGGGGTATTAAAAATTTCATGGAAAAAAAGGATACCTGGGATATGTAATGAAAATAGGGAATTTTAATATGAAAGGTGTGTTTGGAGGGGGGTTTCAACAAAAGTAGTTTTAGAGGAATTCCTTAATATATAGTGAAATCAGGAGTATTCTTTAATATCCTATGAATGCAGGTCTTATTTGATAGGTTCGTAGAGTGAATCCTATGAGGGGTAAAATAATATGTAGGCCTTTGTCTCTTCAGAGTATCCCATCATGATACAAGCATAACCTTGTGCATGTATCTTATATCCATTGGTTTTCCTCCACGTTTGACAATCTTATTGTTAGGATATTTAGACACTTAGGAGCTAGTTAAAATCAACTTGTGTAATATATCCATTAGGGAAAAGTTTTTTTCTTTAGTATGCATTAGTATGCATTTGTAAATATTCTATTTCGATGGTCACGATATGTTCTAGACATAGAGTGATCCGACGGTTCAACTTCTCTTAGATCATACCTGCCATTGATCTATGGCTTAACACCTAATTGGTCTATGATCTCTATTTAAAGAGCATAGAGGGTCCCTTGTTAGTTGATTGATTGTGAGAATCTCATGTAACTTTCTTTCTTTTGCATAATAAATTGCTCCAAGTAGCTATTTGGCTGGGGCCGTGGACTATTTCCCTCTCGAGGTTTTAACCACGTGACAAAAATTGGTGTGTTGATTTGTGATCTATTTGTATGAAGTGGTATCTGAAGGTGTTCAGTATTTTGGGAGTACCCTGTGTACCCGAACATGGTATCAGATCTTTTATGAAGAGCCACTTTCGATTTTGATCAAGATTTGGAACCGATGTTGCCGAAAATTTGAAAGGGTTTCTAGTTATAGTTTTTTTGTGCATTTGTGTCCTGTGAGAACTATTCCATTGCGTCTGGAGCACCTTTTCCATTGGGAAATAGTTTCAGTTTCACCGAAAACCATTTCCGTTTGCTCCAGAAACACCCATTTCGGCAAATTTGAAGGTATAATGTTAAAGTGACGGATTTGTTTTTTTTATAAATATTTCATATTTTATCAGTTTATTATTAGATCTTTTATGTTTTAGTCTCGGACTATTGTTTTCCCTGAATGCGTATGCTCTTTACCGTGCACCTTGCGCGATCGCGGCGAATCAGAAACAGTAAGAGAAAGTTTTTTTTTTCTTGTCTTCTCGGCTACGTATGCTCTTTGCCATGCACCTTGTGCAATCATGGCAAATCAGAAACAATGAGAAAACTTGAAAATGTAGACTTTTCGAGTAAGCTAACTAAGATCTAACCCCATTTTATAGGAATTTGTTTTTTTGTTTTTTTGTGATTTGCTGGAAAAGAAAGCAAGCACAAAAAACGAGAGAGAAGAGTTAAAAAAAAAAGCCCCCTTCCTCTTTCCATACTTTTACATACCTTTTAAACTTAGCTCACTTGGTCCAAAGTTGTTTTACACCTTGATAAGTCTTGAGTTCAAGTCTTATCAAGCTACTTTTTAGTGCATGCAATTTCTATTTTCAAGTTACTTTATTGTAAAAGTACATCTCACATAAATAAAATAAAATAAAAGTGAGTCACTCAAGTCTTTTAATTTATTGATGCACTAAAAGTCACATTATTGTAAAAGTGAACATCACTTATTTTACAAAAGTGATTCACTTCAAAGCAACTTTATTGTAAAAGTGATTGTCAAAGGTTGATTTTGGGAAGAGAGGGCTTCTTTTTCTTAGTTGGTCAAGTTAATATCTGCCACGTCAGTATTGGGGACATCTTCAACATTTTCTTTGATCAAGCATAACTTCATCATCCAGAATCCGTTTTAAGTTCCCTTTTTTTTTTAAACCGCATATTTTTTCAAGCTCTTTGTAACCAGATAGTTAGTTTCTATTTTTTCAGCCATTATTTTACATTATGGCCACCCCTTGTGATATTATACTTATAAGTTCTAACTATTTCTCATGAAAATATCGTATGGAGGATGTTCTGTGAAGTAGGGAACTTTTCAGGATAACCTCGGGGAAAGAAACAGAACCCACTGATGATGATAAGAAAATTAAATGGGAAAATAGATGTGATGAAGCTTGTGGATTGATTGGGATGTCAATCTCTAATGATTTGCGATTCCGCATATCTGGAATTGATGAACCTGATAAAGCTTGGGAAAAGTTGGAATCTATGTTTCGTAAACACAATGAAATTCGAGGTCATCAACTTGAGAATCAGTTGATTTCCTTGAATCCAAATGATTTTTCATGCATTCAAGACTATTTATCTAAGTATAAAACTCTTAGATTATTATGTGCAGAATGCAAGATTAATAAAGAAGACAAACAATGTATTTATCATATTATTTCCAAACTTGGACTTGCATATTCTGTTTTTGTATCTACATTCTACTCCATGAAAGAATCCTTGACTGCAACCAGCTATCAAGAGCCTAGTCTTGAATTCTTTTGTGATTCCTTAATTAGAGAGCAAGATAAGCTCATTCATCTTGGAATAATTAACAATGCAGATACATCTGGGAAAGCCTTATTGTCCCAACAGAAAGAAAATTCCAAGCCTCCCAAGAAACACAATTTTTGCAATAATAAGCAAAACAACAAGGGTCCCAAACCCTCTCAGTCAGCTTCTCCCTTAAAAAATGATAAAGGATCCAAGCGAAAAGGAAAGAAGACTGAGCGTCATTGCAATTTTTGTGGGAAAGATAATCATGATGAATCTAAGTGTTTTAAGAAGATGGCAGCCTTGGAAGCAGCAATGAAGAAGCACCACATCAGCATAGATTTGTCTTCAGAATATACCTCTCATGGACATGCACTTTGTGCTTCTGGTTACTCTTATACTGCATCCTCTTCTTCTACTTCAAATGAATGGCTCATTGATTCTGGAGCATCTTATCATATGGCTAAGGATAAAGTCGTCTTTTCTACTATGCATGAATGTAACACCAAACAAATATTTGTTGGTGATGATAGATCTCTAAGTGTTGTAGGATCTGGAACAGTTCCGGTAGAAAATGGTCATTTCAGTGATGTACTATGTGTTCCAAAAATTTCCTGCAATTTGTTATTAGTCTATCAAATTACTCATTCAGGTGAAGGTAAAATTGTGACGTTTACACCTCACCAAGTTTTAATCAAGGATTTTAAAAATCCTCAAAATGTCCTTTCTACGGGAACTATTGATGATATTACCAGGTTGTACAAATTTAACAACTTTGGGTTATCACCTTTTCCTTAAATTTTTGTTGCTCATAGTGATAACTTGAGCAAACTTTGGCATGAGCGATTTGGTCACTTAAATTATCGCTCATTGGAACAACTATGTAAAGACAATATGGTGACTGGTCTTCCACTGGTATCTTGCAGGGATGGTGTTTGTTCCGGTTGTGTACTCGAAAAACATCATCGAGACAGTTTTGACAAACGTGCCTCTTGGCACGCCTCGGTTCCCTTGGAGCTTGTGCATAGTGACTTGTGTGGCCCTCTTCCATCTGCTTCCTTTTCTGGTTTCAAATATTTCTTAAATTTCATTGATGACTACTCCAGACGCACTTGGGTTTACTTCCTAAAAATTAAGAGCAAAGTATTTAACATGTTCTTGGCCTATAAGGCCCTTGTTGAAAAACAATCTGGTCATCAAATTATTAAGTTAAGATCTGACAATGGAGGAGAATATGTTAACAACAAGTTCACTACTTTTTGCATTAAACAAGGAATCCAACAACATCACACTGTTCCATATACACCACAACAAAATGGTGTAGCTGAACATAAGAACCACACTTTAAAAGAAATGGCTAATTGTATGATCCAATGTAAAGGACTAAGTCTTCAATATTGGGCTGAGGCCATCAATTGTGCAAATAACATAGTTAATCGCACACCCACTAAAGTTTTACAGGATATAACACCGAAAGAAGAATGGAGTAAAATTAAACCAGATGTAAGTCACTTTCGTGTGTTTGGTTGTGAAGTATGGGCTCACATTCCGGATGAAAAACAGAAAGCATTGTAGCCTAAAAGTGAAAAGTGCATATTTGTTGGATATTCTGAAGATGTAAAAGGTTATAGACTTCTTCAACCACATTCTCATGATATAATCATTAGAAGAGATGTTAAATTTGATGAAAATATCTTGGCCTCCGAGCCTAACTTGGTGGGTGTGCCATCTTTAGTCTGGGAGCCTGATTTTGAGATTGTGCCTTCTTCTTCTTCTTCTTCCAGCTTCCTTCACAAGTTTCCAACTCCAGTTTTTGATGATGACAGTGAGGATGAAAATCCGCCTTCACCTGCTCATGTTCCTCCAATTGCATTAGCACTAATACTTCCTCGATGGGTCCGTTCAACATGTGAAGTAGCTGGTGATCTTGCCGCTGATCCTAGATATCAACGTCGAACATGTTCTCAGTTTTAGCAAGCCTCTTCTCTTTTGGATTAAGTTTCCGAGAATCATGATCTAGAAAATTTTGCAGAAGCTTCAGGAAATCCAGATTGGGATGCAGCTATGGATGAAGAATATCATTCCTTAATGGCGAACGATACTTGGGATTTTATTCCTCTTCCAAAAGGAAGAAAACTTTTCAGATGTAAATGGGTCTACATAACTAAGTATGCATCAGATGGAAGTGTTGAAAGACTTAAGGCAAGGTTAGTTGCCAAAGGTTTTTCCCAAGTTGAAGGGATTGACTACAATGAAACCTTTGCCCCTGTAGCAAAAATGAACTCCATCCGCCTTGTTCTTTCCCTTGCAGCCTTACATAACTAGGAAGTCCATCAAATGGATGTCAAGTCTTCCTTCTTACATGGTGATTTACATGAGGAAATTTACATAGAACAACCTCATCGATATGTTCAAAATAATTCTAGCCTTGTTTGTCTCCTTAAGAAATCCTTATATGGCCTTAAGCAGGCTCCTAGAGCTTGGTATGCCAAAATGGATAGCTTTCTCCTTGAAACTGATTTTTCTAGATTTCATTCTGACCCCAATGTCTATACCAAGAAAGTAGGAAACCATCTCATCATACATGTTCTTTATGTTGATGATCTTATCCTTACTAGTAGTGACCCTAAACTTGTAACCCATGTGAAATCCAGTCTTAAATTTTTTTTTGAAATGTCAGACTTAGGACATTTGCATTATTTTCTTGGTCTCCAAGTCTTGCAAACCAAAGAAGGAATCTTTCTTTCCCAGTATAAGTATGCTTGTGACCTTCTTCGTCTCTTCCACATGGAAGATTGTAAACCAACCCCTTCTCCCTTCCAGTTTGGAGTCAAACTTTCTGCCACTTGTACTTCCCCTGAAGTAGATGCCACCTTGTATCGTCAACTTGTTGGTAGTATTTTATACTTGACTCATTCCCGTCCTGACCTTTCCTTTTCCATTGGTTGTGTTGCCCGTTATATGCAAACTCCTCATGAAAGTCACTAGAAAGTAGCAAAAAGAATACTTCGATATATTCAAGGTACAATTCAGTATGGAATTCATTACAGTATAGGGGGGAAACCTTTGTTGGTTGGTTTCAATGATTAATTTTTGTCCGGTGATCCTGATGATTGAAATTCTATTGCAGGTTATGTTTTTAGTCTGGGATCTAGACCTGTCACTTGGGCTTGTAAGAAACAACAAGTTCTTGCTCTTTCTTTAGCAAAAGCAGAATATCGAGCCGCAGTTAATGCCAGTCAGGAAGCTTTATGGCTTAGAAAGATCCTTTCAGAGTTTGGATTCGAGCAGCAGCAACCTACTCCACTTTGGTGTGACAATCAAAGTGCCATCAAGCTTTCCAAAGATCCAGTTCTACATCAGTGCAACAAACACATTGAGCTACACATGCACTTCATCATAAATCCTGTTCATGATCATGTCATTGAAGTGCTCTATTTTCCTACAGATGATCAAGTTGCAAACATCTTCACCAAGTCTCTTACAGAAGCGAAGTTTTCTAAACTTCGGTCTATGTTAGGAGTTCAGGAATGTGTCCTTAAGGGGGGATAGGCTCTAATGCCTCCTTCCTTCTCCTAATAGTGTCACTTTTGTAAATACTTCAATCCTATCCCAAGTTGTTCTTAAGGGGGGATGTTAGGATATTTAGACACTTAGGAGTTAGTTAAGATCAACTTTTGTGATATATCCGTTAGGTAAAAGTGTGTTTCTTTAGTATGCATTAGTATGAATTTGTAAATATTCTAATCCAACGGTCACGATATGTTCTAGACATAGAGTGATATGACGGTTCAACTTCTCTTAGATCATACCTACCATTGATTCGTGGCTTAACACACGATTGGTCTATGATCTCTATTTAAAGAGCATAGAGGGTCCTTGGCTGGTTGATCGATTATGAGAAGCTCATGTAACTTTCTTTCTTTTGCATAATAAATTGCTCCAAGTAGCTATTTGGCTGGGGCCATGGACTGTTTCCCTCTCGAAGGTTTTAACCACGTGACAAACATCGGTGTGTTGATCTGTGATCTATTTGTGTGAAGTGGTATTTGAAGGTGTTCGGTCTTTTGGGAGTGCCCTGTGTACTTGAACACTTATATCTACTGGTTTTTAGGGTGTCTGTTGGTTTTTCATTGGTTTCCATGTCACCATTTTGGATAACATTGTAGTCAAGAGAAAACATACCTCCATTACTATGGTCTCTTGGAGCAGAGATTCAGTATCATCTCCTAGATAAACTTTGTTCTTCTCTAAAATCTCATACAACTACCTAAAATAGCATGTTCCATTCATCTAAGTGTCTCAATAGATTACATAGAAATTGTTCAAGAAAACAATCCCTACTATAATGTTTTCAACACTACATAAATCCCAACAATAGGTTGTAAACAAGACTTCATAGGATCAAGACCCTTGGAAATATCTGCACTCTCAGCTGAAGAGATGCATAATCAATAAATTGATTTGATGTGTTCAACTACTTGTCCATCCTTTGATTCCAGCACTGACCAAACTCTAGCCTCAAGTTGTACGCCTTCTTTGGAAATGCCATCAATAGTAGCATTAAGCTCTATATAGACATGAGAAAAGAATATGTAACTAAACTATTTTCATTTGATTTACCTCATGTTTGAGAGAACTAAGGAAAGTAAAGGTCAAATTTTAACGAATCCTTGTATTCTATTGAGGGCTTACCATGAAACGTTGATTAAAACCTCTCTGGAATGGTTGTCCCTTGATTTCCATATTATGATATGAACCTCTGGTTGCTAATGTTGGCTTACGCTTCTTCAACTTCCACAACATTGTAGAGTTAAATGATCTAGGAGATACAATCTTAAAGGCACATTTATTGTTCTTGGTATATTTTTATTGGAATGTTGTGGGGATAGGAGTAGATGTGCTTTTTCCATTTACTTGTTATGCCTATTATTTGGAATGAAATTGTACAAATATCTAAGGCAATAAAATCTATGCAAATTTCTCCCTAGAAATATGTAAGTTCTTAATCCCATGTAGTGGGAGATATTTTATGATATCATATATTGGCAATTGTGCATCTTGTTAGACTACATTCCCAGGAAAATGGGATATAATATGTTGGCACCACGAGATGTTGTGACATGTATGTTCTTTGGAACACAACACTAATTTCATTAATAATGGTATTTTGACTATCTATAACATACGATTTTATTTTTGTGCTAGGACATTGGTACTGTAAATTTCATTGCCTGAAGAAGGAAAAAACACATGTTAGTCAACTAATCAAATGCAAGTGATAAAATTTCCTTGCTTCCTCATATGTGCACTGCTTGTAATTTTTTCTTCATGTTTTTTTCCCTGGCATCTAAGATCACCTTAGAGGTTGGGAACAATTCATGGAAACTAGATCTTTACTTCATAGAGGCCAACTCCACATTTTCTATGTTGATTTTGGGTGTCTTTAGGAATTTACATTTTACTCATTTTTCTTCCTAGTATTTGTACTTCTCCTGTCAAGAAACTAAAAGATGTATTAAGAATAAACAAGATCAAACAATCACTCATATATTCATTGAATATAACCTTTATAGAAAATTTGTATGATTAGAGAGTGGATGATATATATTATGTAGTCTTTCTAGGTCATTGCTGGCTCTTTTGTGCAAATAAAATATCTGCTTGGATAGATGACTTCCCTTTCATACCTTACTAGAATCTATGAGCCACACACCCTTGCCAAACTCTTATAACCCCTATCATGTTTTCCATATCATCCCATACATGTCTTGACTAAGCACAAAACATTAACCAAATGGCTTATTGTTTCCTCATCCTCCTTACAAATTATACATCTTCTAGGCCCTTTCTTGTTCCTATTCTGGAGAACTTCCCACATTAGGACCTTGTTCATTAGAGAAATGCACATAAAAATTCTTTCTTTACACAAAGGCTTGATCTTCCATTGTGGTTTCCACTACATTCACTGTATTTAGGCCACTAAATGACAAACAAATATTTGCATCCTTATATAGGGGTATAAATACCATGGATGGATTCTTTCACCAGTTCAATTCATCCTCTACCTTATTAATGCAGTAATGAATCGCTTTCAGTTTTGTTTTATAAACATCCATTAACTCTCCTTCAACACCATCCAAACTACAGTAATGAAGTTCCACCCCTACTATAAGGTTCCTATTTTTGTAAGGTTCTTTCAAGGATATAATGTAGCTACATTTTTTCTTCTAATTTCCATATATTATTCTACTCGTATACCAATATGTTTTTTCCTTACATTATCTAACTTATTTGTGATTAATAAATAATTATTTTAGTTACAATCTCATCTTTGTCTTCATTAGAAGCTGTGCGATTCTACAAGGTACATTCTACAATGTGCTCTATGAGATTCTGTAACAACAATTACTAACCGTGCTTATTCCTCAATGCAAACTTATAAACTCAAAAAATTTCTGAGAAATTTTATCCTTCAAAATCTTAAATTAAGTCATTACATTCTGATCCATTAATTTATAAAATCCCTTTAACGATCTTAAAACAAAAAATAAGTTATCTTGGGGATATTTGACAGTGGATTTATTTATGTTTTGAATTGTTATATGTTTAGTTTCAATTTTAGAGTTCAATTTTCCAAACTGTTCCTAATTGTTGTTCCCAATAGAGTTTTCTCTGGAAATTAAAAATGGAACAACTCATTTACATGTCAAACAGATACACACATCCCTCTACATGGATTCATGTGGAACAATCCTCGATTTTTATTTTTCCCCTGTATCAACAATCATAATAAATTATTGGAGTTAAAGACAATGTTGGAATTCAAAGAATTGATGTACAACATGACACGTATGGGTGGTGATATGGCATAGTTCACTATCACTTCATAGCTAATATAGGTAAAAATCGACAAGGTCTAATAAAAGTTATCAAATCCAAGTTATCAATAAATGTAATTTGCTAAATTAAATTTAGTTTATGAACTCTAAAGTATATATGTTAGTTCATTGTACTTTTTAAAGATGCATATGTTTATTCCAGTTCAGTTGTAGTATTTTTCTTTTTATTCAGTTGGTGGGAGCATGTTTCCACATTTAGTAACATGCATATATTGAGCTTGTATCTACATAGATATGTCTATGCAATTGGGTTTATGCTAACTCATTTTTTCATTATTAGAGTAATTACTTCCCTTTTTTGTAAAATCAAATTACTTAATTCCAAGAACAAACTATGTTAACGCATTTCGTATTGCATTTATTCTTTTGATGTTTTATTGCAATTCTTATAGGATTTCTTTCTCTACCAGTATCAATGAAAAACTGCAGTTCCTTCACGTTAATATGTTAATCCTCTTAAATACCATGATTGTTATATTCACATTTGAAATGTCTTTTGTCAGATGTGTTTTATCTAATCATTATGTGTTTCTTCTACAATTGCTCCAATCAACTATGCACATCTATCTACAAGTCAAATGCAACAATTTCTCAAAGAAGAGAATTCATAAACAACTTTACACTTTGGAAAAGGGAAAGGGTCAGTGCCATTTCAAAGGACAGTGATACAATGTTCATGTACCTGAACTCCCTATGATGGCCCGATATGTTTGCAAATCTTTTTCTGTTGAATCCTACATGAGATTATTATTGTTCACTTTGTACTTTGATTCGTATCAAACATGTTTTTCCTTTTTATAGTTGTTCTTGCATAAGTTATAACAACACATTAGAGTCTTTTTCTTGATGAGATTAGTTTCTACCGACCATGCCAAACTATGATGTGATGTTCATTGTAAAGCTCATTTGGCATTGCTCTCTTTTTGAAAGGAAACAAGACATGTCTAAAATATGCTATGGCATCCCATGCCAAACTCTAATGTGATGTTAATTGGAAATCCCTACTCGTTATTTTGTAAAAGTGTTAAGTTTAGTAAACTCATTATATATTGTGATTTGGACTATTCTCTATTTTTTGAGAAATTGCATTGTTCCATTTTGTTGTTGTATTAATTGAAATGTTCCATTTATGGATACTGTTACTTGAATGAAATAGTTATCAAGGACTTTTTTTTCATAATATTTATATATAAATATGATTATTATAAATAATTTTACATCCCCATATAAATAATAAAGACATTACTTGCACACATTCTTTTAATCATTGCGGCATGCAAAACAAAAGTTAAAAGGATCATATCATTTACAAACATTTATATACACTACAGTTTAATCTTTCATTTTTTGCCTTCTTTTACCCTTTAACAACCACCTTATCAACATATTATTGCACCTTCTTGGGGCAATTGCTAGTTATAATTATAATACAGTTTTATAAATATAATGCAGTTTTGGCATTTCAAATCATTTTCATCCATTATGTTTTATGCTTTTCAAAGCTATTTGATGACGAATTTGTTGGATTTTTGGATCTATTGGAATGTATATAATATATACACTTTGATATATGTGCTTAGGGATTATATACAGTTATATCAACAATATGTGTTTGGGGATCACTTTTCTTCACTAGGTTCTTACAGAGTTTGTCTATATAAAAATATGATTAAGAGATTATGTAATGGGATTATTATAAATAAATATTTATAATGATTAAGTAATATGAATTTAAATAATTTAAATACATTGGTTAGTAATGTAAATGCGTTAGTATGATTTAGATGGAATTATTATAAATTATGTATAACTAACATAACTATTTAACTTATCATGTATATGTGTTAGTGTATTATGTTATTATACAAAATGAAAAAAAAAACATATCTAATATAAAAATATAAAAAAACAAAGAAAAGAAAAATGTAATTGGATATTTGTAAGTGTTGTAAGTTCTTAAGAGCTGGACTTAAGATGAGTCCATATTAGTGAACATGTAACTAATAAATGAGAACTCCTATACCATCATAACTTGATCTTCATTTTGATCTTTCCTTTTCATGGTGATAGCTTTTACTTGGAAAGCAATTTAAACTAGGCTCTCTTAAGAATCCTTCATTCGCATTGATCTTAATGTTGATCTTCCTTTTTCATGGTGATAGATTTTACTCGAAAACAATAAGTGGCTTGTGTTAAAAATCTTTAATTTGTTTGTTTACTCATGTTAGTCAATTAACCATAAAATATTAAGTAATATTAAGTAATACTTTTTGTTTGGGAATTCTTAGAATTTTCATTTTTTTTTTAATATTACTTAAAACCAGTATTTAAGCTTCTTTTTATCTACATGCGTGTTGTTAGTCCTCCAAGTTTCATATATTATGTTTTGGTTTCTATCTATTTATTTGTTAATACAATATTGTTATGTTTTTAGATATTTTATTGAAATATAATATTTGACCTTCAAAAATGATAGGGTTGCAAACTTTGGCCAGCTTGCTCTAGAGTGTACTAGAGCTTATTATAAGTATGGAAGTGCAATTCATCACAAATTTCATGATGAAGCCATCCATTTAATGAGAGTTTCCTTTAGCAAAGAAAGCAAAGGCTTTTTCAAAGATTTCTATAGAAGAGACCTCTAGGAAAGTTGGTGTGGTGAGCCCTGTTGATATTGGAGATTTCGTTCCTTGTCTTGGGTGGTTGGATTTGCAGGGATTCAGAAGGCACATGAGGAAAGGGCTTATGTAGTGTTATCCTTTGGTCTTTGGGTTGGGTAATCCATGTTATGTAGTGTTCTCCTTTGGTCTTTGGGTTGATTTACAATGAGAGTTAATGGCAACCATGAAGGGATTTTGGCACTAAGTGGAAGTTGCATCTTGCCTGTATTTGAGGAAGTTGTATTCTTTGCATGCATATATTAGTATTGTTAGTGTAAATAGTGATATTGCTTTTGGTATTATGTTGTTGTGAATGAGTATATTTTGATTAAAAACATTAAAATTCTATATATTTTTGAATTTTAAATTAAGATTAAATATATTTAATTGTGCTTAAAATATATAAGAAAAAAACAAAAAATAGATATTATATTAATTTATAACAGGGTATAACCTGAAATATGATTGCATTCACGGGGCGGGGCTGTCTTTGAAGAAGGTGCAATGCGATATTTAGTTCTTAGCACAGTCTCTCTAAGGGATTGGGTAAAAAAGTTAATTTAAGTTAAAAAAATTTATTTATGGGTACAAAAGTTAATCGATATGTTAGGCTCTGCAAAATTATAAATTATTTACCGTTATTTATATTTTATAATTGTTTATGGTTGTTTAGAAAAAATTATAATGTTTTCTATCCTAGTTTCAAGTTTATGGATTTGTATTATGTAAAAATTTAAAAGTAATCTATTGGAATGGATTCTCTATCACACATTATCAATATCATTCAAATTTATGACATAATAGAAGAAGACAATAGAGTATATATAGAAGAGTTTTTCAAATTTTTATATATATTTTACTACCTTTTTCTTTCCTATTGTACAGTGACTAAGCACTATAAAAACATTCATACTCAAATTATAATTCTTTCTCACACAAATCTACTGTAACATTTCTATTAAAATAAAACAGTTTTAATTTCAAAATAAAATAGAAAACTGTTATAACTTTATTCCACTTTTTGGGTAATTCTTCTGCCACCACTAGATCTGCTTGTAAACCATTTATTGGTATGAATGAAAGGTACTTATGAGAAGTAATTCCATTACTTTTAAGACTAATCGCTGATATTTTGAATAAACAGCTAATAAATTTAAAATAAAAAATACATAAAAATAATAATCTGTTAATTTTTATCTGAGACTTAATGGGTGGTAAATTTAAAATGTTAATTAACAGAGATTTCTCTTAATAAAATAAGTTCAAAGAGAGTTAAGGAGCTTTTAGCCCAGTGGAAGGTGTACTTATTTGGATAATATATTAATAAAATAAGTTTAAAGACAGTTATTTATTTGGATTTTGATATAAGAGAAATGAAGGTGTACTTATTTGGATAATATATTAATAAAATAAGTTTAAAGACAGTTATTTATTTGGATTTTGATATAAGAGAAATGATATTCCAATATTTGCTAACAAGTTTTATGAAGATAGTTGATTTATATTTATATTTTACTTTTTAAAATAATAAATATTAAATAAATGAAAAATAAAAATAATATTTATTTTAATTTTATTAAAAACAATCAATTTATTATTATTTTGTTGGAATATATATTTGATATTCTTTAATTTTATAATGAAAAAAATAGATTTCATTAATATATGATCTTCCAACTATTCACTTAAAAATGACTTCTTTCTTTTTCATTAAGAAATTGTTAGCAAAACAAAAGAAATTGTTTACTTATTTTGAGACTTTCTAGAGGTAGTAACGATCAATGAGCTTCATAATGAAACACACTGTTGATCTTTCCTACAACTCCATAAGATCCACATAGGTAAATAAGAACTAACTCTCATGAGCTCCATAGTGAAACATAGCACACAACCTTTCCTAAAACTCCATGGACTGAAAGGATCTCTCATCTTTGTGAGACTCTGAGTGTTAAGGATAATATCTAAGTTTCAAAATTTTTGTTCCAATTTCTATTTCATCAAAATTATAGTCATTTAGAAATACTCCTCTCCAAGATTTTTGAGTACAAAACTAAAACTCTAAAGAAAAATATTTTTTTTGGACCCTCTCCTAATACACATTTCTGATTATACCTTCCAATGTTTGCTTCATGTCTTTACCACCATCATTTGGGAAGTGTCGACTAACCCATATCCATTGTTTCCTTTTGTGAGAAAACTATTGGAGGAAGTGTTGGGAGAAAAATGTGCAATCTACCACCTTAACCCAATGAATTACTCATTTTAGAGGCAAGAAAACTCTCAACCTCAACAAATCGGTAGCTTGGTCATTAAGTTCAACATTTAATTCTTACAATTGTCTCTTGTTGCATTGATTCATCATTGTTGCCTTGATTCATCATTATTTCACCCTATAGCTTAATGACCTGAAAACAAGTTTGTTTATTCATCTCTTATTTATAAGTGGATGCTTTGTTTGTTTATAGGATTCTTATATATATCACAAGATTCTTACAGGGGTGTGTGCTTGTACACATGCCCCTTCCTTCTCCTAAGCTCAAGATAGTTGAAGTCAAAATCACATTCGCATTCCCCATTACAGAGTGATTTCATTTTTGAAACAAGTTTACATTGCACTCTAGTCTTAAGACTTCCCCAAAAGTTAAGTGGTTGGACCTATAATAATAGAAAAATGCTAACCACTTTTCAAAACCCCTTTTCTCACTCTATTCTTTACATAAAATATTAAAATAATAACTATCATTGAGCCAAACTCTATCAATCTCCTCATAAGGAATTTATTTGAATATCGTTTAAGACAAGGGTCCACCAATCATAAAGTGTAAATAAAAATTAGCTCCATGGGATAGCCCCTCATGGCATATACCCAAAGGAATTGGGACTCAACCCATCCATGAACCAATACGCTCAAGATCCCAATTCGAGTGATCCACAATCAACAATCTATTAACAAATATTTAACAATAGGAGTGAAAAAAATAAATATTGGAAGTAATGCATTATTATATTTTTTTGGAACATTGTCATGGCAATCAAGAGACAAATAATAACACAAGTGGTCGAATTAAATTTCATGGATTTCTTGAGAATGAAGAGTTACATAGCATAATTGTTGTGGATTCCACATAAAGTACATGAAAATGTTGAGATTGTCATTAACAAATGACGTGAAATATAATAATGTAATGGAACACATGGAAGTATGGCACATTATTTTATGTTTATTGTTTTAATTCCAAATTCAAATGGATTTTCTCACCATCCTAGTCCATTATCTTGCATATTTTAAATTACCACTTGATTATCTAGTTAGCCCTTTTGTATCTAGGACATAATGGCTTTTCAAAGAGGGATTTTAATTAGTCATTTCTAGAGAATCAATCATAACACAAACATGTAAGGACCAATTCAGCTTGAAATCATCTCATGATATTTTGAAATGCAATAATATAGCAATTGGACAGGATTAATTATTGTTACATTAATCGATTTTCTCGATGCTAATTAAAAGATAAAATGTTTGGATATGCTATTATGAAAAGAAAAAAAGCAGACAAATCATTTACCAGATTTTCATCAAGGGTTTCTACCTATCAAAGAGTACAATTATGTGTTCCAATGGTTTTCCAAGAATTACATAAAATCCAAATCTCATTTTCTAGAGTAAAATTTGGCACTTTATTCACGTCTCTTTTAGATACAAAGGAAAGATGAGCATTCTAAAAAATTTCACTGGAAATTATTTCTCATCAAAACAATGGACCTCATCATCACTTCTACAATACCCACACTCACAAGCTTCCAAGTCTTATGCATTGCTTAAGGATTCCTCAGATGATCTTGTGTTTCCTTTAGGTTTTCTTGAAAATCGATGAGTATATGTCAAAAGGGACATCATTAATTAGATGAATATACCCAACACCAAAATATTCAGTATCAACTCTTTTATGTCCATGTTGAATTACCAAGCACCATCTAGCACACATTTTCAAATTCCAACTTTAACAAACAAGAATACTATAATCTATCATACAAATAATGAATTAGCCTTAAAATTTTTACATTACATGTCTCATGACAGGATCCAAAATGTTATGTTGAATATTGGGATCTTGCATTTCTTTGGACTGAAAACAATACAAATGCAAACTAATCAATACCATATCACTTTTAGAATCATGATCAAATTCAAGACAAGGGAGTAACTAAAGTAATCTTGTAATTCTGACCTTAGTATCTAGATGAATACAGACAATTTTTTTTTAAAGAAACAACTTGTCTCTCCCTCATTTACTTCAGGTTTATGTCCCCCCTATTGGTTTAATTAATTTGCTCAACACATCTTGTAATAACCCAAAATTTCTTAGAAATTTAAAATTTTTAAAGTGACATAAAATGTCTTAAGTCGCAGCTTAGTAACTGCTAGCGGTTAGCAGAAAATGAAACAGTTTAACAAAAGTTAAGGGTTTTTTTCAATAAAAGAAATTTGCACATAAGGATGTAATCTTAAACACCTGTGTTAATTTGATTAATGACTCAAGAGCTTTAATTTTCAACTGAGTTAGAAAGAGGGCTTGCATTTAGTTGCTGCTAGATATACTGATGATTTACTTTTGTCAAGTAGGTGAGAAATCTTGTTTGAGATCGAGGCTTACTTAGCATTCTACTAACTCAAATGGACTGCTGGTTCTTACAGGTTTAGGAGGTAAGCGTAAGATCATGTAGGTGTTTCTTTTAAATTCATCGAGAAAAGTACTTTCCTAGCATGTTAAGATGCTAGTATGAGAAAAGGATTATTTAAGTTGCTAGTCTCCAAGGAGGTAAAGTAAATTTTATTTCGTTGTTCTGAATCTATGATAGTGTTTATAAATAAGGCCATAATGACCTTTAATCATAACATAATCAATGTTTTTAATAGAGTAAGTTGTTACTAAGGTTCCTTTAGTCGTATGGTGTTTATCTTTTACAAATTTATAGTACATGGTCATTTATAAATTCCCATAGTGAGCATAGAGCTCATGGTTTTGGTTCATGTTTACTTCGACTCATTAGTGATCTTCCAGCTATTTTTAATTCAATACTCAAGTGTACTTCTCTTTATGCATGAACATGTTCCTATGTTTTCGATTGTAAAGTTTATAATGAGTGATTAGCTTCTTATGAGAAAATTCTCCAAATTAAGTTAGTCTTCAGTTTTCTTGAAGACTCCCTCATTTATCAGCATTAAGATTTTATGTGAAGAAGTTAAGGCTTTTCCAGTTTACAAAAAGTCATAAACTAACTCATATCTATACCCTATTTTCTTTTACTAGTTCTAAAACAATACCACACTTGTTCGATTTGTTTGTAAGTATGAATATCTTCTTGGATCAATTAATAGCCAAGTTGTGTTCATAGTATTCAAATAACTATAATACAATTATTGTTTCAATGTTATAATACTATGTTTTCTTATAACCTTATAGTATTTAAGTTATAAACATTGAGTTTTAAACTTATGTTCTAAGTTAGTATTACCTATGTATCAACTACTATAATGTAGTTGAAACAATGGCAAACAAACCTTATAAGTTTTTAATCCAATACTACACTAGTTTCCATGGCATAATATATTCGATGGCATGATTGATATTATTAGCATTCATATGAACTAGTTTATTATAGGCGATGGCATGATTTTCATTATTCGTAATCATATGTTATAAGGTTTTGGTAATGATACATTTTTAAAACATTTGTGAGCATTGACATTAGAATTTGACCCACACTTGTTGAGATTTTTGAAAGGGCACGTGGATAGGGCCTCCTCCATATGTTGGTTGACTTATATTGCTGTAACCCTACTCCTTTGCATTTTTGGACCGAGGGTTTTCCTCCTTGTTGGCCGAGTTGTGAGCTTGCGGCCATGAGAGGCCAGCAACCTCCTTGATCGTTGGGCATTTTAGTTTGCAATGCTATAATGTAAATCTTTGGTATCGTGGGTTAAGGTTTGGGTTGTC
This sequence comes from Pseudotsuga menziesii, assembly GCA_001517045.1. Classification (NCBI taxonomy): domain Eukaryota; kingdom Viridiplantae; phylum Streptophyta; class Pinopsida; order Pinales; family Pinaceae; genus Pseudotsuga; species Pseudotsuga menziesii. The sequence continues at coordinate 79,066 of LPNX010865068.1, forward strand.
CTGTAAGTGAAGAATACACTGTGAGAGTGGTTGTTGGTTTCTTCAAGTGGATCGAATCCTGTAATGGTCTTACTCCTATAACTGCTCATCCATTGCTTTTGCATTGTGAACTTGAGTTGGTTTCCTTGCTATCTTTGTCGTAGAGTTGGATTTAAGTGTTCTTGATTTTCGCTTTGGTTCCATCGAGCTGGTGTTGCCATTTCTTCTTGACTTCGAATTTCAGTTTCATAGGTAACTTTACCTATCTCCTTTTCTCTTTACAACTTTATTTACCTTACTATGTTTTTTTACCATTTAAGAAAACAAAGTTTAAATGTTGCTTTAAATTGGTTTGACAGGATCCTGCTACTGGCTCCAGGCTATGGGTGGAAAATAAAGCTCATGCATTAGTCTTCTCGTGGGATTCCATCTGGTAAGCCCCGATCCCATCGAGGGTTCTCCCTACATGCGGTTTGGGTTGTTGGAAACGGTTCCTGTGGTGGATACATGGCTTCGGTTCTCTTGTTGGTTAATATTTTTAGTTTGTTTAAAGTATATCCATGTTTTATTTAAAACCCTCAGGATACTTTGTGCTGGGTAACACAGGCTCTTGAAGGCGCGATGTAGATATGGTTTTTATATGAATTTTTTAGCCTTATGGCTTAAACAATGTAAATGTTTTTGTTTAAGTTTAAAAAGAGCCCAACTCTGAACTCAGAGATGCTTATCGGCCTCTGTCTAGTGTTACTTCAGTTTTACAGTGAGCTTAGTAAAACGAAGACCGTGAAAAGAGTCAGGTTGTAAAGTGAGCTCGGTTTTACTTATCTCGTGAGTAATGTATCTTGCTATAGTTTAACATAAAAGATTTTTGTGCATATTTGTTTTTAATAGAAGGTTCGGGTTTCGACCCTTCGACTCTACAGGCTATAAGCCTATCCTTGTATAAGGAATTTATATTTACGAATGGTTACTATTATTGGTTTATTTTGTCCATAATTTACATATGTATTGTTTTCATTAATACTCTCTATTATAATGAATTTTAAAGCACTATTTATGAGATGGTTTTTAATTTTGGAACTCATCTTTTTAAGGGTTAAATTACTGTATAACCCTACAGTTTTATAATGTCCTTGTTTATACTTAAAGAATTCTTAACGTTGTTTAAATATAGGATAATGGATGATAATGTTACTTATAGTTATTAGTTAAATGCTAGCTCTGTTTATTTAATAGTTCTTAAACAGGTTTTTACAGTCTTGTTTCTAGTTCTTAGTTAAGAAATAATTAGGGTTTTAGTGCAACATACTTGAAAATTTGGATATTGTTATCTTTCAGTATTTTCTGTCGTTTCAAAAGGATTATAGAAGAATCCTTTGGTCTTAGATAAAGACACACAGTGACTGGAATTTCAATGTTTATACAAATGTTTTACACAATCCTTTTACATGGTTTTAGATGCTAATGTGCTTACTTTACTTAAGTTAAACCATAATATCTATATTTCATAAGAATACTAATACTGGAATTACTTATATAATAGTATTGTTACTATTCTCTTTCATACCTAATTTTTTGTTTAGTTTAACTGAAGTAAATAAATGCAAACAATATTTAGTACTCCTATTTAGTAAAATTCATAAAAAAATGAAGTAAAACCTATTTACTGTTCTCATTCAAATAAAATAATCATTTCATTCACCGAAGCAACCTGGCTGTACTAGAGTACTACCTGAGTTAGGTGTGGAAAAATACAACTTGGAAATTTTAATTCTATTTGTTTCACTTTTCACATAATCATTTCTAATTCTAATATAATCTATAATTTTACTGAATCCATCATTACTCAGTTATTCTTCCTTCATAAAACCTAAAATACTAACATGCCTATAATAGAAAACTAAGAAATATTTAACTGAAGACAGTAAACAAATAAAATAGAACTTGTTGATGACAAGACGACAACAACTTAAGGAGGATGTTCCCCCCAACCGAACTCCCAAAGAGCACTCAAACAATGCTTCCTCAAGACCCCAAATCTTGTTCCTGGTCTTCTTGGCTGAGAACTAGGTGGATAATGCAACTGTAAGACCTCTGTCACCTGACTGGTCCAATTACCTCAGTAATCAAAATCTGCTCTCAACAATATGAACTTCAGCTTAGAAGTTGCAACTAGTTCAGTCTTAGCAGTTAACCGCTCAAACACACTTCAGTAATCCCCTCCATTGAATTTCTCTTGAGTAATATCATTCACCTTGAATGATCACCTCTCTAGAATGAGCAGCCTCAACTCTCTTCAATGGGAAATTTTATAGAGATGCCAAGGTCTTCTAGGTCAGTTTTCATTTAATGAGCCACCTCCTCTGATTCCACTTTCTTGGGGAATCATGACAACAAATTTAGGGAAGTTTCCACCTGCAATAGTTGGAAGTGGTTTGAGGATGCTGCCACTTGTCAGTTTTCTCTCCACCTATTCTCCTCCACTAATTAACTAGTAAGCACTCTTTTAATAGCTTCCTAAGCTATTGTCTCATCATTTATTTATTTATAAATAAAGTATTCTGATTTTACATTAAATATTCTTGACCCCACTGGATCATCAATTACAACTTAGCATAAAATTTAACACAATGTTCCTCAAATATCATTAAATTGTTTTTGCAAATTGGGGCATGTGACACATCTACATGCAAAATATAATATGATTAAGCATATATATTTTCTAGTAAAATAACTTGTTGCAATCAAAGACAATTTTTAACAAAAATAAATAATATTAAAATAATTTAACTACAAAACATAATTTGAAAACACAAAGGTTATATCAGGGAATTTTCCTAGACTAGTTATGATACCTTCGAACATTTTCTATTAGTTCCTATTTGTTTTCATCATGTTTGACACCTTCCTGTTACAAGGGTATAATTCATGAGCACAAATTATAGTATAAGTACCTAAATATAATAAAAGCATGGATACATAACATATGGAATTTCCATGCAATCTCAAAGAAATAAACGAAAATAGGTCAGAGACACTTAAACTACCCAAAAAATATTATAGTTAGAATACCATACAATATAAATATAGCTTACATGTTAAGTTTCCAAGGCTTTGTCGCATTCTTTCATGAATAACCGAACAACAACATTCCTTGCATAGTGTTTTGTAAATGATGGATCTAGATTAATACACTTATTTGCCTCCTTAATACCTTCTCAAAAAACTCCAAGATTTGTGTAAAAATTGTTGTGTTATTGTAGACCTTTGTTTACAGGTGCAAAGCATTAATCAACCAAAATCTCAACCATAGGAAACTTCCATGAGCACCGAAATCAAGGAAGCACTAACACAAAAGGTAATAAGACCGCTTACCCTTGCATCCAAAGGATTCCTTCTAAGTTATTTGGTATACTGCATCATAGCCTCATCATAATTTGAATTAACTGTCTACAACATGAATTTGTTAATCCTTAAGATACGGCAAACAATCTAGACAAAGCTAGAAACTGAATAGTGGAGAATTAAAATTGTAATATCCTTCGAGGTCACATAATAGTGAAGAATTAAAATAGTAATCAAATGAATAATAACATATCATTGATTTGAAAAACAAATAAAGCAACCATGTAGCATCTTAAAGTCCTTTATTCTTTCATTTACTATAAATTTTATTAAAATTCAACCATTCACTTATAATGCACCAAAATCGTTGAGCAACCTACTTGACAATTTCTGACCCATATGATTGTCATTTTTTCTACCTTTCTATCCAATATCTTATTAAATATCATATGTAATAAAATTGACATTGCATACCTTTATCTTGCTCTTCATCTTCCAAATTCTGATCAAAATATTCATGTTTCTCCATATCTTTATTTGCTTTCCTAGCTTCATTAAGCTTCTTCAATGTATATAGATTCCAATGTTCTGTAAGTGCAATATGGAAAACTTCACTTACTGGTTGAGGTATGGGCTCAAATGAGCTAAATCTCATCGCATTAACAATAACTTTTACTCTGAAAACACTTCGTATTCTTTACATGGAAAATACTCATTCTTTTATATCTTAGTTAGATTGACATTCAATTTGATATCCTCCATCTCAGTGTCCTATGCACTACTACATCTAATTTCACATACAATTTTATGGTTGAAGTTATACTAATAATGTGGACTACTTGCCAAATACCGTGCATTACTCTAGGTCATTTGAAGTATAATTTTATTGTTGAAGCTCTTCTAATCCAAATACTACATGTATTTATTTGTGGATTCTAACTTGTATAAGTTTGGTAATCTCGCGAATTTTTAGAGGTGTTGAATCGTAGAGTGAAGGCTCGTGTATTCTTTCTTCACTTCTTATTTTGTAACTATGACCATCAACACAATCCCCAAAACTGGAAAGAACTTGGGTTTCAAAAGGAGAGCAATAAGTAGAAGAATGCATTGTAATTGAAATGTTGAAATCATTTCAAATGGGCATCCTGAATATTTAAGTACAATAACATGCAATTCTTTAATGATTTTTCCTATTAACAAACTAATTCACCCACTTTTGCTTCATCTTAGGGTTGATCACCGAGTGTTGTTGTTAACCATTTAGATGTTTGGCCATTTATAATTCTTCCAGTGCAAGGCTCCAACAATGGGCCATTATGTTCAAAATGAAAAGACAATATTTAAAAAAAATGAAATCAAGTACGTTTAGTCATCATAGGGAAGAGTTGTGAAACATTACCACCTTTAAAATGTAAAGTGTGTAGGTTAGAAAGTAACTAATGCATGAACTTGCTTGTTAAACTGACAAGTGAAATGAACAAAGAATTATATTAAGGGGAAGCATGTTTCTAATCAACCTTCAAAACATGGTTTCCTTGCCATTTCTTTATAGTTCTCATTTTACAAACTCGCAAGATGCAACATATCATCCTCCTTGAAGTTTACTATATTTGAAGAATATCCACTCCTCAACATGTCTTCACATCTTTTCTGAATTATAAGCAATGGCATGCCAGAATACAAAATTGACTCATTCATATGATAAATAGTAAAACTAAAAAATCAATGTGCATAGACAAAGTGTCTGCATTTTTTTCGTGTGAGAGAAAATATAAAATATAATCGCCAAAAGGAAATTCAAGTTACCCCTCGATGACACCGACTTGAATTTTGAATATCAACAATTGAGTATAAAGATACCATTGTTTGAAAGAGGAGAACTCTCAGAGAAATGATCATTTCTATTGAAAAGAAAAAGAAACAATGGTACATAATTGAATCAATCTTACTTTCCCTCTAAACCATTAAGCATGAAAAGTAGTAAAAAAGTATATATATGTTTTCCGCGGAAAAAAAACCGTCAATACATTTCATAGATATATGCACAGGGATATATTAAAAGAATAAGAGTGTCCTACAAGTATTTTTTTGCCTATGCAACCAATAAGGTATACTACATACAGTCTTTGAATAGTAGCTACTATTACTCCAATTCTTAGTCCTGACATTAAAGACTCGTGATAAATATTAAAAATGAATGAGAAAAGCAAAAAATGGTGCAGTGCTTCTACGAAAAATTAACAAAGAGTGATTATGCATTTTTTAATATATATACATGATGTTGAAAAATATACACACATGTAAAACAATAATGAAGTAATTGCACATCAATATTTTGACTTATATAACTACATAGTGTGATAGAGTTAAACATGTAAAATGTTCATTAGAAAACCATATGCATCAAGCAAAATTGTAAATACCAATATGTGATAATGACACTGAAACCATGATCAAACAATCTATTTGACCTTTTAAGGAACAAAATTTTGACTCCAAATTGGTTAAAGTATCATATTTTAGAGGAATTGTAAAATTAGCGCAAACATTTCAACCATAGAATGGGATACAAATTGCATTTGTTTGAACTAAGAACAATAGAGAAACAAAGTATCAAGTATATATAGTAGGAAGGTAAAATAGGTTTTTGTGTAGATATTCTAAATTTGGTTTGTTGGCAATCCAAAAAAATGGGATTAATTCAAATTTACCATGATTCGATGCAAATTAATCATCGTTGCATGGAAAAGTGCCAGAAAAGTCACAAAGAAAATATTTTGGGGTTATTGTACTTTTCAACTACTGGGGTTTAGAGCTAAGGAGCAAATGAGAGCCAAGCACATTATCTATAGGCATACTATAACTATAAAGTGTCAAACAACAAATGTTTTATCAATTTCTATAAGATGAGCCAATGCCTTGATTTTTTTATTGTCACCCAAGACAAGTCTAAAGTGGGAGTGAGAACCTCAGTAGCTAATCCTAGAGGTGGTGGGTATCATCAATATATGAAAGAAGCATCGGGACTTGGTGGTCTGAAATTAAGCCATTGATATTTATTTCAAGTTAAAGTATGATTATAAGTATAAATATTATAAAATCAAAATGTAACATTGTCATCCACAATTCTAGAGAAGAGCAACCTTACTTTCTTTGAAAGCCTCTCTTTCAACACCAAAGCCTAATGATCCTCAGGATGTTGTCATGGTAGAAAAATTCCTTAGAGGCAATGAATATATTTTATGAAGTTAAAGTCCGATTACAAGTATAAATTGTTAGAATTCCATATGCTAATCTAAATCATCAGTATTTCATTTCAATTTCATAACAAAAGCATATAAACAAGATCACTGAAAGGAACAGTATCATAAGAACAACATAGATTTATCTTGGGAAAACTCTAAAGGGAAAAACCCAACAAAAGCTTCCTCAATATAGATGCCCCAAAAGATAAAAGGTAAAACCAAAATACTGATCCTTTGCCTTCTCCACCTACTTCTCTCTCCTTCGCTAATGCGCTACACAAGTGAGTGCGTGTGTTCCAAATGAGGAGCGCCACACCTCTATTTATATTTGTCCGTTCACTTTAATAATTAATTCAGACATGTAGGCTCGAGTAACCACAGCTGGGGTGCTAATGAACCACCTTTACAATTTGAGGGGACTACCTCATGAATCTTATTAGTTCTTCCAATTAGAAGCAAAGGAGTATAAAGAAATACAATTGGTTCTCTCGATAGGACCATTGGGGACCACAAAAGATACATATAGAATATTCTTTGAAGTTACAATATTTCAACACTCCCCCTTAACGAGAAGGGTATTCTACAACAACATCAACAACAACAATAGTAGGAGAGAGATAGAGGACATCATCAACATCATCAAGGTAACACATCTATAAATAATTAGAATATTTTCAACATCATATAGTCTTCATATTCAGTCTTCAACAACAACAACACTTTGACCGATAACATCATCATCAGTACTTTAGTCTTCATCTTCAATCTTCAACAACAACAACACTTTGACTGCTCGATTGATATCATCATCAGCACTTCGACATTTTGATCAGAAAAATCATCATCAACACTTTGAATGTTCGATCATCAACATCAACATCAGCACTTTGACCTTTTGATCAGCAATATCAACATCAACACTTTGACCTTTCGATCAACAACATCAACATCAGCACTTTAACCTTTCGATTAGGAACATCATCATCATCACACTCTGATCTTTCGATTAGAAACATCATCATCATCACACTTTGATCTTTCGATCAGGAACATCATCATCATCATACTCTGATCTTTCGATCAGAAACATCATCATCATCAACAACAACCTGCAATCTAGAGTACAAAGACAAAGAAGTCTTTGGATCACTTTTGGACTTAAAGTCCAGAGATGATGCAATCCCATCACATTCTTGACAATCGAAGTCACCAGATTGATTACAGGATAATCAGTCCCTATCACTTCAGGACTAAGTCCAAGGATGATGCAATCCTACCACATTCTCGAGTATCGAAGTCACCAGATCCATTCTGAACCAAAGTTCAAGGATGATACAATCCTACCACATTCTCGAGTACCAAAGTCATCAGATCCGTTCTAAACCGAAGTTCAAGGATGATACAATCCTACCACATTCTCGAGTACTGAAGTCACTGGATCCGTTCTGAACTGAAGTTCAAGGATGATACAATCCTACCACATTATCGAGTACTGAAGTCACTGGATCCAGTCTGAACCAAAGTTTAAGGATGATACAATCCTACCACATTCTCGAGGACTGAAGTCACCGGATCCGTTCTGAACCAAAGTTCAAGGATGATACAATCCTGCCACATTCCCAAGGATCGAAGTCACTGGATCCATTATAGACATATGTCCCGATATGATACAATCCCTCTTCATTCTCGAGGATCGAGTTCACCAGATCACTTTAGGGAAAGTTCTGAGTGATGATACGATCCCACTGCAACACCACTACTTCCCCTTTCAAGGAAGGTTTTTTCGAACAACACCAAGCTTGTCTCAAAAGTGTTCGAACTTTACCCAAGACAAAGGCTTCATTAGCACATCAACAACTTGTTCATCAATACTCACATACTGGAGCTTTATGGCTCCCTTATGCATCATATCTCGAATGTAGAAATACCTGATTTCTATGTGCTTCAATCTGTCATGGAACACTGGGTTCTTTGTCATATTTATAAAACTTTGGTTATCACATAGAATCACAGTAGTGTCCAACTCTAGGTTGAATAACCTCAACATTAGCTTTTGAAGCCATATGGCTTCACAACTAGCAGAGCAAGCTGCTATATATTCTGCTTCGGCTATGCTTAGAGCAACACTGGACTGTTTTCTGCTAAACCATGAAATCATAGCAGATTCTAGACTATAACATCCACCTGATGTGCTTTTCATGTCTGAGATACTTCCAGCCCAATATGCATCTATATAGCCATACCAGCTATACTCATGGCTACCATCATAGTATAGACCAAACTCTATAGTCTTTTTTAGATATCTCATCACATGTTTTCCAGCTATTAGGTGAACCTGTCTAGGTTGAACTAGATATTGACTCAGAGTGTTCACAAAAAAACAAATGTCAGATCTGGTGTTTGTTAAGTACATCAATGACCCAATGATCTGTCTGTATTGAGTCACATCCACTAAATCTAATGATTCATTAGCTAACAACTTCAGGTTGGAATCCATGGGTGTGGCCATGGCTTTGCATTCCAACAGATTGAATATTTTCAATGTCTCTACTGCATACTTTCCCTAGTTGATAAAGATTCCTTCTGAAATTTTCCATACTTCCAGACCTAGGAAATAATGCATTAACCCAAGGTCTTTCATCTGAAATTCTTCTACGAGTTTCTTCTTTCTTTCCATAATCAGTTTCTTATTCCCTGTCAAGAATAAGTCATCCACATATAGTAGAAGGATGACAGGTTCATCTTCTACAACCTTGAGGTAAAGGTTAGGATCATCTTTACTTTTGGTAAAGCCCATGCTCATCAAGAAACTATCTATCCTTTCATACCAAGCTCGAGGAGCTTGTTTTAGGCCATATAGGGCCTTCTTCAACTTGCATACGTTAGTATGTCTATCTTCAAGTTCAAATCCTTGTGGCTATTCTATGTACACTTCTTCTTTAATCACACCATTCAGAAAGGATGTTTTCACATCCATGTGGTGTAAGTCCCACTTCATCATGGATGCAAGTGCCATGATAGCTCTAATCGAAGTATACCGTGCTAGTGGGGCAAATGTCTCTTCATAATCAATTCCCTCTTTCTGAGAGAAACCTCTGGCCACAAATATTGATTTATACTTCTTGATACTTCCGTCAGCTGCATGCTTTATCTTGTAGATCCATTTGGAGGATACTATACTCTTTCCTTCTGGTTTGGGAACTATATCCCATACATCATTCTTCATTATTGACTGGTATTCTTCACTCATTACTTCTACCCATTCTTTTTATGTATCGCTTCTTCGTAGTTTGTAGGTTCTTGGTCTACAAGATCACACATCAAGGCTACATAGTTGGAAAAAGTATTAGGTTTATTTCTTTCCCTTGTGGAGCCTTCAGGAGCTCCATATCTTTCAGCCTCTTGTATAATCTCTCTTGTCCAAGAAATATTTCTCTTTCGTGACATCTCCATTGTAGAAGGTTCTTGTGGTTCTTCCATGTCATGTTCTTTAGGAGTTTCTTCTTCAGGGAGACATGTAGTTTCTTTATTTCTGGGAGGTGTCTCTTCTTCATACACTTCTTCATGTTGGCACTTCCTGGATCTCTTGAGGGTTACCTCTTCATCGAATGTCACATATTGACTGATTTCCATGTGATGGAATCCAGGAATGTAAATTTTGAATGCCTTGGATACTTCACAATATCCAACAAATATCCCCTTCTTTCCGGAAGGGTCCAGCTTGGTTCTTTTCTCTTTTGGTATATGAATATATACTAGACAACCAAATATTTTGAGGTGACTTACCTCAGGCTTCTTTCCCGTGAACATCTCTTATGGAGTCTTGAATCCAAGAGCACTATGAGATATTATATTCTGTACATACAAAACAATTCTTGATGCTTCTGCCCATAGATGCATTGGAAGATCTTGATCATATATCATTATCTTCACTGCCTCCATGATGGTTCTGTTCTTTCTTTCTGCATCCCCATTATGTTGAGGATTGTAGGGAGTAGTTAGTTCCCTCTTGATTCCGGCATCTTTGCAAAAGGCTTCAAACTCTTTTGAGGTATACTCTCCTCCATTCTCTGATTGGTGTGTCTTTATTTTCTTGTCTGAAAGATTCTCTATCAAGGCTTTGAACTCCTTGAATTTATCAAACACTTCACTCTTTGCTTTCAAGAAGTATACCGAAGTATTTATTGAAAATTCATCAATAAATGTGATATAATATTCAAATCCACTTAAGGATGTAGAAGACATTGGACCACATACATCTAAATGAATCAATTCCAACGTACCTTTTGTTTTTGTTTCACTCTTCGAAAATGGATTGTTTATGTTCTTTCCCTTCGCACATCCTTTGCAAATGCCTTCATGCTTGATCTTCATGTCTGGTAAGCTCGTCACTACTTTTTTGACATGAGTTAGAGCCTTGTAATTAATGTGGGAAAGCATTCTATGCCATAGTTCACTAGGGTCAGTGGACTCATGAACAAAGGCTGTTTCTGAGTGCCCCTTGAGCGCGCTTGAGTTTATACAAGCTTCCTTCTTCTTCACCAATGATGATTGCATCTTCAATATTCTTTCCTTTGGACGACATGAGTACTTGACCATCTATGAAAGAAACTCTGAATCCTTTCTTATCTAAAGCTGATATAGAAAGTAAGTTCTTCTTTAGACCAGGTACATATAATACATCTTTCATCTTTAGGGGATTACCTGAATCAAGTTTGTAGCTTGCTTCACCTACTCCTTTGATCGGATATTGATAGTCATCTCCTAGGGATACATTCTGAGGAGAGCACTTCTCTTCAAGTTTGGACAGAGTTTTCTTTTGTCTCGTCATGTGATTTGAAGCACCATTATCAATAAGCCAAGTGTCTTCTTTAGGTGTTACAGACCCAGAGAGTGCAGAGAATAGTACATACTCTTCTGCATCTTCTTCTCTTACTTGTTCTCTTGGAGGTCCTTCTTCTTCTTCTTCTTCTTCTTCATCTTCATCTTCCACTAGATGAGCATGATATCTTTTGTTGTTGTTGATCCTATTCTTATATTCTTGCCTCTTCATAGGACAATTTCAGGTAATGTGTCCTATCTTATCACAATGAAAACATTGAAAACCAGAGTAGTCTCTACTCGGAGGATTTTCTCTTATCCTTTGGATTCTTCTGGGAGGTTGAGACTCCTTGAAATTTATTTTCTTGAAATTAGATTGAACTCTTCTTCTCTTGGTGTGAGTGGCTATGGATTGATCATCTTCCTTTAGTAAGGCTTCTCTATTTGCCACTCTAGTCTCCTCTTGAATGCAGTCTTCCCATACCATATCAAACTTCATGCTTTCTTTTCTGGCACACATCATCTAGATGAATGATTCCCAGTGTCTAGTGAGACCATTGAGAGCAGTCATAACCATTTCATCTTTATCGATCTTATCTCCAATAGCTTTTAGTTCCTCTTTGATATGAGAAACCCTTGTGAAGTAGTCTTGGATGGGTTCTCCATGACTCATCTTGGTGCTTTTCAGTTGAGCTCTTAGATTCATCTTTCTGTTGATGTTTCTTCCATCATACATTCTAGATAGGGAATCATACATTTATTTTGGATTCTTCTTGGATGACACTTGAGAGATCAAGCGATCCTTGATGGAGTCAACAATAATGCTTTGTTCCCTAATCATATCCTTCTTGTGCTTCTCCTTGGCTTCAGCTTCTTTAGGTTCTGCAACTTCTTCTTTGACATACTTATCAAGATCATTCTCTTGAAGAATTAGACCAATCCTGTATTTCCATGCTCAGAAATTCTCTATTCCTTCTAGCTTGTCCTCGAGCTTAGTTCTTGGAGCCATCTTGTCAGAAAATCACAAAAAATTGAAATTCTGCAGAATGAAAAACTGAAGATACCAGGAAATGCACTTGAATGAGGTGAGTTGACTGGTGTGCTTCGATTATGAAGATTTCAATTCTTCACCTTCCAAATCAGACTTGCAAGATTCAGCTTATGTAGCTTCCAGCAGTTTTCTGGTGCAGCTGTCAAACTAGGGTTTGACTTTCCCATAGACTCACACATCCAAAAACCTCAATTCCAGGCTCAAAATATGTGCTCTGGGAGGGTGCAACTTTCTATGTAAGCAGTTTTCCGAAACTCAAATTTTTTCTTGAAACCCTAATTTCTTCCGGGGAGAGAGAGAGGGTTATTTCACCTTGTGAAAGTTGTCCTATTCAGGTTAGTTCTGATACAATGTTAAAATTCCATATGCTAAGCTAAATCATCAGTATTTCATTTCAATTTCATAACAAAATCATATAAACAAGATCACTGAAAGAAACAATATCACAAGAACAACACAGATTTATCCTGGGAAAACCCTAAAGGGAAAAACCCAGAAAAAGCTTCCTCAATATAGATTCCCCAAAAGATAAAAGGTAAAACCAAAAGGATAATCAAAGATTGATCCTTCTCCTTCTCCAGCTACTCCTCTCTCCTTCACTAATGCACTACACAAGTGAGTGTGTGTGTTCCAAATGAGGAGCGCCACACCTCTATTTATATTTGTCTGTTCACTTTAATAATTAATTCAGACATGTAGGCTCGAGTTAATCATGTAGGCTCGAGTAACCACAACTGGGGTACTAATGACCCACATTTACAATTTGAGGGGACTACCTTATGACTCTTATTAGTTCTTCCGATTAGAAGCATCAGAGTATAAAGAAATACAATTGGTTCTCCCGGTAGGACCATCGAGGACCACAAAAGATACATATAGAATATTCTTCAAACTTACAATATTTCAACATAAATATTATGAAATCAAAAGGTGACCATTAGAGGAAATTTGGGGTCTAAAATGGGCCTTATAAGAAAACGTGCCAAAATAAGTTTTTGTGAGTTGGAATTCAAGAACCAATAGAATTTCAATAAAATAAGTCAACCATAATGGTTGAATTGACATATTTGTCATTAAAAAAAAATACTTTTTTTGTTCGTATTTTCGACATTATCATTGTGTTTTTACTCAAATTTCGATCGGGAGAGCTCGTTGGATGTAGAATTTGATTCCGCATCCAACGAGTACCCACACTGCATACTTTTGACGGACCCCGCTTCCCCAAAAACAAGAAATACCTGAAAAAATGTGATGATGACATCATTGTCACATTTTTTCAAGTATTTATTGTTTTTGGGGTAGCAGGGTCCATCAAAAGTATGCAGTGTGGGTTTTTGTTGGATGCGGAACCAAATTCCGCATCCAACGAGCTCTCCCGATCGAAATTTGAGTAAAAACACAGGGAGATATGTCGAAAATACGAACACAAAAAGTAGTTTTTTTCTTTCTTCCTCCAAAATTAATAATATTATTTTATTATTTTAACTATTATTTTATTATTTTCCTTAGGAGGCCCATTTTAGACCCCAAAATTCCTCTAATGATTGTCATCCACAATTCTAGAGAAGAGAAACCTTACTTTATTTGAAATCCTTTCTTTCAACACCAGAGCCTAATGATCCTTAGAAGAGAAACCTTTATTTGAAATCCTTTCTTTCAACACCAGATCCTAATGATTCTTAGAAGAGAAACCTTCCTTTCAGCACCAAAGCCTAATCATCCTCAAGATGTTGTCATGGTAGAACAATACCTTAGAGACAATGAAGAATTTGTAAGCACTGCTCGTTATTGGAAGCAAATTTTTTCCAAGGGGGCACATATTGGAATAATGGAACATAAGGTACAATGCTTGGTAGATATGGGAATTCCTGTAGATAGTGAGAACCATATTAAAAAATCACAGTGGTGACAAACACATGGCATTGGAGAAACTCTATAGTGGCTAGATTCACATTTATTTTTTTGAATGGCCTTTAATTTCTCAAAAAACTTCATTTATCACTTTCATTTTCCGAGAAAACTTCATTTCATTAGTTTCAATTTCTAAGAAAAATCGATTTGATCAATATCAAAACAAAAAAATATATCTTTGCTAAATTTTAGTTGCATCTTAATCTCTTAATCAAAAAATAAGGTTGATTATCTTAAGAATGGAAAGGGGTTTCAATTATTCTTATCACTTACAATGATATTATAAATGGGTTTTTTTAATGTAGGAAAGATGATTGAAGCAAGCTATGAGTCAAAATAAATAGTGGAAAAAATTTTGGTTGCCAAAAATGTAACTTACAACACCTTGAAGAATTTGGTATTGCTAGGGAGGAAGTATGTCATAAGAATTGGAAGTGAATAAGAACAGGGTGGAAACACGCATTGAGTTGTGTTACAACAAAAACTAGTTCCCTAATTGAAAGAACTCAAAATGGGTTCTAGCTAAGGGAAACTATGGAAAAATGATAGTTGTAACGATCCTTAAGAACGACCCAAATTTTTTTATTTTTAGTTTTATTTAGGGTATCATCCTATATCCACTACCCAACTCTAATGTTATGATGACAAGGATGAATTATCACATCCCATCAAGAGTGTAATGTATCCTACGACACATAGGAAAATGCAATCACATGCTACTGAAATAATTTATAAGATCTTCTTGATTTAGCATTTCTTAATCTCTCTCCTAATTAACTTGAATGTTTGGTTACGATAAACTCCTTTGTACACATAAAATTGATTAAGAATTACTCGGAATAACAAGATACTCTAATTATCACATTTAGACTATAAGGAAATATATAATAACTCACATCTATAATGTATCACATGACAACCATCTCTACCTCACAATTAATTTTATATCACCAGAATATTTCTAGAATCTTCCATACATATAGCAACTTTATTTCCCATCCATAAATATAAATATTTCCATTCATCCATCAATTCCAAATTTCTCCATAAAATATTTTCTTTTTAATTCAAATTTACAACAAAAACAATAGGTAAACAAAATGAATTTTCTTAATACAATCTTTTAAAGTAGCATGAGGCAAAATTATAATAATCTATAATTTGATAATGAATTATATAATATTAATAATAAAACCTTAACATATTTGACTTGAACATAAAAGTCTCAAAGAACAATCTTCAAACTAAAATATTGCGAGTTAACTTTTCATAATTTAATATATAATTATCCTAAAATTAATTCAAATATTTATTTGATTTAAAACATAAATATATAACTCAAGCAAGTACAATACATGTAAAGTGATTCCAATAATTTTAAAATATTTTATGCAAATTACATTCATATGATAAAAAAATTTAAACATAACAATATACATTTAAGAATAACAATATATTACCACCATGAAATGAATCTAGTCTATACACTTGTTACACTCAAGTGAATCTTGTTGATCTACTCAAGCAAGTCCAAAAATGAGATAATATCTCAACACCTATTATCCTAATAAAAAATAATTCTATAAGCATGAGTATAATATATATAAGCTCTTAAAACTAACATACCCCCAAAGCGAGGGAAATGAAGCACCAAAGAGAACTTCCATATGTTTCAAAAATGAGAGAAAGTTGTGTGTATGTAATATAAGTTTATGCGATGAAATCAAGTCTAGAAAAGTAAGTGAAAATAAGTTACATCAAACTTATAAATCTCCACATAAGTGAGAATACCCCCAAAGCCGGGAAAATGAAACCCCGAAAAAATCAATGTCTTATAAAATGAGAGAAAGTTGTGTGTATGTAGAAATAAAACTTTATGTGCTTGAAAGCATATCTATAAAACGAAAGCTTTATGTTTTGGCACATATCTATGAATGGAACAATCTCACAAAGTGTCAAATTTATAAAGCATATGTCATGAATTCACCTATCTTCATGAAAAATTCACACGAGGACATTAGATGTTGCAATGGTTGCAATAGAAAAAATCTACAATTGTATTTTTTATTCATTTATGGTAATTAATCACAATGTTAAACTATTGTAAATAACGATTTGTGTTAATTGAAATGCATAATCAAACTTTATTTGTGTCTAGATGAACTAGGGAGACTTGTGGTAATTGTGCATGATTGTCTCTTACTAACTAATAATATCACAATTACATACATTTCTTGATCATTCAATCAATAATTCAAAACAATGTCCAAAAATATATCAAAGTGTTATGTGTCTCAAAGTGGTTTGTGGTGGGTCTACCATGATGCGTATAAATTATATCTTGTTAGAAGAATATACTTTGAAATTAAAGGCTTGATTAATGCTAGTTAATGTGAGGAGAAGAGCAACCGCTGCCCAATGTCTAATCTCTTGGAAAATTTTTGCTGCTTGACTCCCCAGCTGAAACATAGGTGCGATTCAACCTATTAAGTGGATGTGCTACATGGGAAATATAAACGGTAAAATATCTTAGGTTACTCACCATTCTCATGAAATATAACAAGTGATTCCATATTGTTAAATGGTATCCAATCAACAATGGTTAAAATCTTCCTCAATTTAATGCTCAATCCATTTTGATTCTGACATAATCTAAGATAAATTTGTTCTTGTTGCTTAAATGTACATTTATTTATGTTGATCAATAATTTATATCCATGCAACACTACAAATACTTGGTTTATGATGTAAATGATCCTATTAGGTAAAACATGTATGTTTCTAATATGCAAGATCATGAATGAATCAAGACAATGATCAACACTTCATCTGGCATCATTGTAAAGGTTGTAGGGGCATCAATATGGCCAAATGACATCACCATTGATTCGAATGGTCCTTGTGATCACATATTGAAGGTTGGCTTGCACGTATTCTATAATTGTAAGCATCCAATGGCTTTAACCAAACTTGAGGTCAATCTTACTAAACAATTTCACTTCTAAAAATTAAATGTAATAGGCTATTAACACGTGACAATACATATTAGTTTTTAATGGTGATATTATTCAAGTCAATAATATACACATAGTCAACATGCCATGTATGTTTCAAACTAATACAATGTTAGGGTCATAAGGATGTAGTGAGGAGGGGTGTATGTTCCATCTATCCAACAACTCTTGATTTGGCCCCTTAATTTCTCCATTTTTGAAGAATGAAGCCAAAAATAAAGCCTCGTTTGGAATAACAACTTTATGTTTCAAGTCGATCCCATGTTCAATCGAATGGATTAGATGGATTTTATGAGGTTCTCATAACAACTCAAGATAACATTGTAATAGCTCATCCAACTTCTTCTATTAATTTGACCTCTCCTATCAAACTAAAAGTATGTATGATGAGCTCCCATGGTCTTGATGACAATTAAAAGGTGTCAATTTCTCTTCCTTTGGGGGTCACAAAATGATAAAGGAAAACTATTATGAGGCATGATGGTTGGGTCTTTTTACGTCATCACCACACATGCTTAGAAATGTTTAGTAGTCAGTATTGTTTTTTTTTATAGTTAATAGAACACATATCAATAACAAATTTCCATAGAAAACTTTATTAGGGAAACTCTTCAAACACTCTCTCACATTTCGTGAATGACTCCTAGAATAAATTTTGTTCACACACATGTATGCCTAAACTTGAGGGACTAAGGTGGATTTGACTTTCTGATCTCTTTGGCTAATATGAGTTTAGCATGGCAAGTCAAAACACTTGACATAACCCTAGGGGATTTTTTCATTCCACTAATACATGTATGGATAAGTGAAAATAACCCCACACACATTTAGTGGAACTATGTTGATATGTAATTCATAGATGCAATCAATTAATATGGAAAAGCTCCTGTTGCACTTTCATAAGACACAAATATTTGTTATTGTTGAGCCAACCAATGAGTAGGGTTCATGACATACACCCATAAATATATTTCTTATTCACTATCTTGTTCAAATCAATTAGTGAACAGATAAAAAAGCTGATATATTCTTTCACACAAACATTAGCATGCTTATATTGACAACTAAGCAACTCCAAATTCCCATTAAGTTTGTGACAATGTGTTACAAGGTAAGGACAACTTGAAGGTGAGAAAAATATCCAAGTAACTAACTATTCAAGTATTCACAATCTCATGATATGTCATTTATCATCGGGACACAAACATTTAACAGTCTTCTAGTCTATTTAATATTGTGTATAATGAACAAGGTACACAAATTTCCAAATTGGAAGAGACAAACAAGATTATTTGTCTTAACTATTGGCCTTCCATGCAAATTGTTGAGCTCCTCAACTACATCAATACGTTATGTCTACAACAAGAGTCATTGCACTATGGTGTGTAATTCATATCATATGATTGAAATTTATGTCTATGTAACTAGGTCACAACACCACAAGTGTGTGACAAAGAATACTAGTGTGTTTATACAACAACATTACTTCCCGAGTTTAATTTTTGCCAAATATTTTCCACTGTAATGTGCATTGAGCGCCAATACCTTTATATTAACATGCATATCAAAGAAAATAACCAAACCTAGAAGTGAGTGCTTAAACAAATTCTTATTGAATCTCTCTCATCAATTCAATCAATCAATTATGCTTTTCCAAACTCTCAACCCTTTCATTATCACCACTGAACCAAAGAAAACCTGTTCAGACCATAAATCACCATTGGACCAAAGAAATCCTTTTTAAACCATAGCTTAAAATCAATTTTTATTTACACAATACCTTAAAATGTTGAATAGGACAATAATCAAAGACCCACCCTTCCAAAAGGATCCTTATGAGTTGTGTTGATAGATGAAGGATTGGCCCTAGAAAGAGTTAGCCAAGGGATTTATTGGCTGGTACCATAGTTCTTTAAGGAAGATGCCTTGGCTTCTTTGACATCTCACCTCACTAATTTTGATGGAGACAACATCCAATTGAAGAAGCAGATGGAGGATGGATGGACGAAGATGACATTGACGCATGCGACATGCCCATGGTAGAATGCCAATGAGATGATTTGTACTGTAAGGCCCTTGTAGTAGAAGTTTTAATGACTCTTAGTCTTCACACATAATTTGAAGAGGGGTCCTTGGGATGAGCTTCAAAGGTGTTATTGATGCCTAGATCACCCTTTCGTGCACATGGGTGAACTTACTTGGAGCAATGTCGATGTTGCATTAATTACCATGCATACAATTTGAATAGTTCAATTTTAATTGCCTTAATTAATTTAGGGTTGTTGTAATTGTATAAATTTAATTTTTCATACAAGCATATTAATTTCGATGATAAATATTTGATAGGAGCCCTGCAAAAGCAATGGATTTAACTTGTGAGTACACAATCACACAACAATGTTTTAAACGGCTAAAGTTGAGCCCATGCTGCACCAAATTCTTCATCGAAACTGTCATGATTGCATTAAACTAGACTCAGAACATAGTGAAAACACATTTTTCAACCTTATGTGCATAATCCTTCTGTTGTGAGGTACATAATGCTTGCCTTTATTTTCCCATATGTTATGTCCTCCCATTTAATGTTCATCGCCACCAACTATACATCATACATAATTGAGAGACTGATCTTGATGCATAAAGACTGCACGATATGGTTGTTGGCGATAAATATGCACCGTATACACCTGAGGTGCATGGTTCCTTTTTAAAAGGAGTTGGATAATCTCTAGACCATTTGCACCTTAAATCCGGCGAGTTTTCTGGCCAAAATTCGACAGAAATTGTTCAAAGGTTAGTTTTTGGTGATTGGAAATGCATAAACCAAGTGCCCCAAGGGTAATCGAGGGTGCTGAATCCTTTTTTGCAATAAAAATTGCAATTTTAACACTAGAAATCCATCTTCAACAACAAATCGTGTTGCCATATTCTGGCCAAACTTGCCTGAAAAGATGCAAATGGTCTAGAAATTAGCCAACTCCTTTTAAAAAAAATTAGTACAGAAAAACTCGTGATGTATCTTTATTTTTGTCCATCACCATACTATTTTAAAATTTATATGTTTTTGTACATACAAAAAAAACCCAAGTTGTACCTATCCATCATCATCATCATGGAAACACGAGGCCCATCTTTCTTTCTTGTAATTTCAACAACTTACAACCATAAAATTTATTTCATTATTGTAAAACTAATTTCATTATTGTAAGGATGAAATTGAAGCATAATTTTAATACTGGATAATTCAATTATCTTTAATAATTGTTGTTGGAAAAATACGAGATGTTTTCAAAAATTTTGACTTCATCATTTTGGGATTTGAATATGTTTTCAATTAGTTATTGAAATATAAAATAATGTTCATTTTTATTAATAAATATTGTTTTGCATCCTGCATAAGTGTCCTTGAATGTGGTTTAGTAATATATTTTATCGAGTGTGATTACTTTATTATGTCCCCGATAAGGGGATATATATGAATCGGTCAAGGCTATTATTTGGAGTAATTTGTAATAAGTTTAACATAAACATATAATTTTTGCTATAGTTTGTATCAATTATTTATGGGGAATTATTTAAATTTTGATTTATCTTGCTTCCTATTGGTTTATATAGGTGACGTAGGCATGGGAATTTGTGCCCCAAGACCTGGCGGAAAGCTTGCGTAAGCATAAAATGATCATTTTGTGCCAGATATCCTATTGTGTGTGGACAAAAATACGGTGGGAAGACTATTGTTACAGTGTTAGTTGTTTTTTTAATATATGAATGGAATGGAATTGGCCATGAATTGACATTCAATCTCTGAGCTTTGCAAAAATTATTGCCATCTAGAGATTGGTATCTTGTATCTTGTTCCATACTACATGTGTTCAATTGGAACCGTGGAAATTATTTGCAAATAGTGCAGCATGAGGCAAACACATTTGTATACCATACACACATTTTCCCTCCCTGCCCGAGCAATGCCCCCTCGACACACTTCAAGTCAGGTGCATGTCAATTGCCAAGCAATCATTGAAAAGCAATGGCGAGCCATTCTATGCCCAAGTCCGTATATGAGGGAGTGGCATGACCATGACCAGCTCTCATTTTCTGTTTCTTGCACACAATCTTCATTTTCTTCTTCTGTTCAGTTGTCTTCATTGTTTGGTTGCTTGCTTTTCAACTACAGACTTCTATTGTTTTTGAAGTGTCAAATAACAAAAGTACCCTAGCCATGTCAATTTCAAATAATTAGTCTTCATTTTTTGTTTTGTCCATTTTGTAAAAGTTCCTTTGGTTGTTGATCTTCAAGCCCTTCATCAAGTTCAAGAGTAACCACCTCTCAAAGAATTTACATTTTTAGTTTTGTCAATTTTTAAAAAGTTCCTTTGGTTGTTGATCTTCAAGCCCTTCATCAAGTTCAAGAGTAACCACCTCTCAAAGCATTTACAGGAAGCGTTCAAGCCTAAAGTCCAATATGAACATTCTTTCCAAACATCCAAGTTTTAAAGCCCATCCAAACAAAGCCACAGGTACATAAGATGGGTTTGTTGGCGCTTAGATGAAGAAGTGTAAAAGGTTTTTCCATTATAAATGCTGGCAGGATGAGACGCATGCATATAAAATAAAAGGTTTTACCATTATAAATGCTGGCAGGATGAGACGCATGCATATAAAATAAAGCCAAATGTTGAGCTTATTAGTTGTGCAAGCAGTGATGAATATCAAACACTGACCTGCCCCAAATGTCAAGGACAAGAACCAGGTCATTGACAATATCCGTCATACCAAGTGCTTCGCATCATATGCACAAGTCAATTGCAAAAATATAAAGGAAATGTTTATCTCCATGCTCGTTTTCATCATCGGGTATATTGGACATAGCTCATCACTATCAGCATTGGAGAGTTTTACAAGGATCTTGATCCTTGGTGATCCTTGGTGTAATAGAAGACTATATGGTATGGTTTTGGGTTATTGAAAATCATTTTAGAGCATCCAGAAATATTGTTCTAAGTGTTCCTCTTAATCTCTTCGCCAATGCACTTGACAATTCCACTGAGATCATTCTGCAGTGTTTCATTCATCCTCAAGTATGGAATATCAATAATAGAGCATCCAATTGTGAAGCAAAATGCCAAATTCCTTCTAACATATTGACATATGGCATATTTCTTTCACCGTGAACTATAAAGATGTTAAAAGTCTCGAAATTCATATGGTAATTAGTAAGTATTTCAAGGCATTTAGGCAGTCAATTGAGAGCCGAAGGATAAATGAGAAGAATCAGGTGACATAGTATTTTAAAACAGGGATCCGCATCCTATTTTAAATAAAAATGACGGAAGGAAGGCCAGTGAGTGAAGCAGAAGCAGTTAGTCACTTCGTTTTCTGGCACAGTTGAAGAATTTGTGTGGTTCCCGCGGAGGCGACTTTGACAAGTGTCGAGTTTGGCCTTACAGTATCGTCCAGAGAAATTGTAAGTGTAATTGGGCGCATGAAATAGAGAATAATAATGGGCAATGGGGTCCTTGTTTACAGAGAAATTCTGAGGCAAATAATCTATTTTAACTTAGTTAAAACCCATTTTCATGCCAATTCAGTTGGAAGCCACCTTTGAACTCTAAATGTAAAGAATGTGTATGTATGATATTCAAGTCAAACAAAATATAGCACTTGTTTTTACTTTTTTTGGTTGTGAGTACACTTTTAACTAATTATCAGCCTTAACGACTCTCTAATCCTTGGTAATGAGCTTATAATTTTCTTGTTCTGATCATTTAAGATTATTGACAAAACCTGGGGTGGGGTGGGATGGGATGGGATGAAGAGGGTTTAATAAACTTGTTTGAGAAATTCACGAACTGAACTGTTTTCATGGGAAATTTACCACCCAACCGCTGGCTAAATAATTGACATTGTACTGGAAAGGAAAGCGCTCTTTTGTTGAAAGACAGAAAGCAAGCATAATCCAGGTTCATTTCCTCAAAGTAGCGTCATGTAGAGAATTGCTAATTCAAGAGAATTACCAATTCCACAGTAACTCTAAAAATCACGGCTATTGTAACTTCTCGTGAAGTTTCCTAGAAATTTAAATTTCTTAACATCATCATCTTGAAAAAGGACCAGCCTTGCTTGTTGCAGAACTAATGTGAAGGATGGTGATGCCATTGTCATAGATAGTTTAGACTACTATATGCGTTTTTTTCCATAAAGGCAGTGAATTCCAATAGCTGGTATTAAGTTCTAATTTTACAATAAGATGCTTAGAGTTATTTATTGACAAAGGTTAAACGCTCGTGGTTCGATGATTACTTAATTGGAAGCCATGCTTTAAATTATACAGTACGCCTTTTTATTCATAAAGACATTTAATTCCAATACCTAGTATTAAGTTTTGATTTTACTACAAGATGTTTATAGTGGTAGTTATTTATTGAGAAAGGTTAAACATGCATGAGAGGATTAGTCAACCTGAATCCTTGCTTTAAAATATACTCAAATTTGATTTATTTCATACAAAAGGCATTTTGTGTAAGGCAACGCACAACTCTGTACATTGGATTTCTTGGATTGCCACTTCCCCACCTTTGGCGACGCACAATTCTGTACATTGGATTTCTCATCTTCCCTTTGCACCATGTCGCCGCAGGATGCGGCGTCCACCTAGAACTCTCTTCTATTTCACCTCAAAGAAATCAATGAATATATTACTTATATATCGATTCCAACCCCAGAAAATTTATATGAACTCAACTTTCTCCCAGCTCTCTAACGCAAATATTAAACATTGAACAGACTGAGAGAAGCCCCATGGTTTTCCTCTAACAATGGATTTGTTTATCTCTTCTAATCATAATTATCCTAAGTCCTAGAAATATGATAGAGTACAAGCTTGATCAGGGAATTGTCGGTATATACAATATTATAGTTGGATTTCAATCTCCAATCTTCTTTTATCCGAAAAAACATCGTTGTCTCCTTCGTCGATGAAGTGGCCCAATGTTGGTGCGATATTCATGGCTAAGCACTTTTTATCTCGTCAATAAAGTCCACCGAAAGATAGTTAAAAAAATAATTAGATTTTAGTAGTAATGAGTTTATCTTTTAGTGGTTTATAGGCATATGGTATTGGTTAATTCATGGTATTATGGTATTTATATTGATAAAGTTTATTTTAGGGTTTGAAGAATTAATTGAAAGTTCTTAATGTGATTAGCTTTATTATAGAATTTTTTATGGCCTAGTTTAGTTGACTAAGGATAATGGAATTTATCACCTAGGATAATGGAATTTATTGTCTTACTATAAAATATATGCAAATTTGATTTCATACAAAAATGTGTAACATTGGCATTGTCATGCCATTTGTTTTTTATTTCATACAAAAAGGTGTAACATTGGCATTGTCATGCCATTTGTTTTAATGTCATGTAGGTGTACATTAGCATTGTTTGTAAAGCCTTCACTTATATTTTCTATTTTTCCAAATTGATTAGGTTGAGTTAAATGGGGTAGACACTTGCATTGTTTGTAACACCTTCACTTATAATTTTTTTTTATTTTTTCAAATTGATTAGGTTGAGTGAGATGGAGTTGCTTCTCTCCTAATGACGATTTCATTTTCACCAGTTTATGCTCTCAGATTGGCCATCTACCTTCAACTGTCATGAATGACACATCAAAAACAGCGACCGATTTTTTTTGAAAATTTTATAGTTTTATGTTTATTTTGATTACTTAATGGTATAGTAAAATGTTTAACAAAATTTTAGGAAATGATAAAATATCTTGCAATGTCTAAATATATTAGAATGATATATATTTTTAATTTGAAATTTCATAATATAAATATTTTTATTATATCATAGTTTATTTGAGTAAGAGGTAAAATAATTTTTAATTTACATATTTTTATTATACATGTGTGTGTTTTTTTAAATATATATGTATAGTTGTTACATAAAGTTCATATGGTTTTTATATTTGATAAGTGTGTTAAAATAATCTATGTAATGTCTATTTCATGTAATGAATTTTTCATTTTAACTCAAGTTATTGAGGAAGGCTTGGAATTTGACGGGCATATGCGTCGAGTCAAAATACTATTGAAAATTTTAAGAAATCGTTTCAAAGAAGGGGCAAATAAGTATGTTGAACTTATTTTCATGATAAAAAAAATTTCAAAATGTTATTATTTTTTATTAATAGGTTTTTTAAAAATAGGTGTATACTTACATAAGTGGTTATTATGATATATGTAATAATGGAAATTATTGTCTTACTTTACTAAAACTTTTCTTTTTGATTGAAGGGTAGGTGGTGAGTTTTCCATCAAGGATGAAGGTTTTGCTTTCTTTCAATTTCTTCTTTTTCTTATATTGGCTTAGCATTATTCAAAAATGGAGTATTGCCCTCACTTTCTTTTGCCTTTCTACCCTTCCTTTAGAGGATAACTTACTTTTCAAGCCCAAATGTGCAACTCCAAGAGAGAGGTGGGTACCATTTTAGAAGGAGAAGTTAGTTTCGAATTCTAATACTCTGATACTGAAGGAATTAGCTTAACCACCCAACAAGCATCAACAATTTATCATTTAACTAATAAAAAATGGTTCATCCCCACTCTATATTTAGGCTTGTCTTTATGTCCTTCATGGCCTATTGGAGATGTAGTAGTCGTTCTCGCAAAGTTGGTAAATCTCATCCTCACTTTGGATCCATTGAAATAGAACTTGAGTCTAGAGTCTTCTAAGTAGTCAAATCTCTACCATCTTCAAAAGGATGCCTAAGTAGGCTATAACAACATTTATTCTATTTTTATTGAGTTTTAAGTAGGCTATAACAAAGTTTAATCTATTTTTATTGAGTTTTAATTTTTTCCATAGGCAATTGCAAACCACTAGCTATCACGGATGTAGTGTTGGGGACATTGCCACCTTGTGGCTCTTGTATTCAAATATATAAATTGTTTCGAAATGTTAGTAATAATAAAATCTAAAATATTTTGAATTTTTTTATAAATTATTTTACTTTATATTCAAACTTTAATATTATTCATTTATTATATAAAATATTAACAATAAAATTGCACTGAAATCAATTACGTAAATAAATATAATCTCGATAATGGTTATATTGTTACATTCAATATATTTAAACAATAAGTTGTGATAATTTATTTTTTTAAATAATTTTAGCAAATTCATATACATATTTTTTTTGTAATTTTAATATCCATTATTAATAAATAAAATATTTTAATTATTAAAACCAGTTTTTTATAATTATAATGCAGTTTTATAAGTATAATGCAGTTTTCCTTTTTGTAATTTTAATATCCATTATTTTTAAACAAGTGAAATAGCAGCAAGGCTGCTTATACCTGCCTCTTAGAAATATTTTATTGTGATATTGTATATAGTTTAAAGCTAAAAGTTAAAAAATTATGAAACATTCAAACTTGAAACAATGTATTACTTGTTGCCATGGTACTTATATTTCTATGTGAGATTACTTGTTGTTTATAGGTTGTTGCATTACTTGTTATTTCTTGTAACTGTCATTGTTTAAAAATCATAGTCTAAAGTTTGTGGTAAATGCTTTACACCAAAGTTCAAAATCCTATTCAAAAGCATGCAATAGAATTTGTATTTTTTCATGATTTGGTCTCCAATATTTTAAAAATTAAAAAAACTTACATTTATTGTTATAACTCAAGAAGGCCTTTCTCAAGGTGTTTCCTGTAACCTTGCCTGCATAAAGATATTGCTAAATGTATAGTGTGATTTTATATGCAATATAAGGTAAGTTCGAAGAAGGGGCTACTCACCAATTTGAACAATTCGGTGAAGCTAAATAATGGTATTTATGAAGATTTCTTTCCACCAAATACATTGAAACTCATTATAATTTGAAATGTGTTTTTTATTGAAATTCCTACTCATTCACTTGAATATACTTATAATAAATTGGCTTACTACATTTATATCTACCGCACTTCATGCCACTTATTTATATTATAATTTGAAATGCTTTTTTTAATTGAAATTCCTACTCACTCACTTGAATATACTTATAATAAATTGGCTTACCACATTTATGTAGATGATGATAGCTCTACGCAGTTCATTTAAAAGAGAACCAGCATCACACCATCAAAGAAATTGGGTCGTGAATTCATATCGCAATAAAGTAACCCTGTTTAAGGTGGGATAATTGAAATTTATGGTGACAACTATCACAGAAAATACCAGATCACAGAGATTACGAGCATGAACAATATATATCCAACATATTGCAGATATGAAGCTACGAAACAACTTGTTGATTGAAGCATTAATAAAAAAATTCCAAAAGAATACCATGTTTTAGCTCAACATAAACACCATGTTTCACGTGTCAACTGAAGAGGATAAAACGCCCAAGTACGAAAGATGCCACTGGATTGTTCCTCATACCAGGAACAGTTTTCCACACTGCTACATCAACTAATTTCCACAGAATTATGCTGCAGAAAAGTCGAGATCGTTACACCAAACTGCATGAAATCGCGCAAGTGGATTTGCCTGCATATTCACCAAATCGTTGAGACATTTTAGAGTTCACCATCTAAAGATTAAAGATGATCTACCGATTAAATTACCATGTCAAAGTCAAAGGTAAAATTGTGAATTTCCAGTGTTGTGAAAGGAAATATCATGGAATTGCAGCATTATTTAGTGATGGAAAAGGGAGATTTATTTTATTTTATTTTTACTATAAACTGAGGTTGAATAGTAGTTCTTATCTATTTTGTAAATGGTTTTTCATTATTATATTTGGTATTGAATATATTCTTATTTTGCAGGGTTTAGTAATGTAGATCTGGAGAATTTGATTCATGGAAGAAAGGGATAAATCAGTTTCATTGAAATAGCAGTGTATGCCCAAGATTGTTACAACGTCTTTGTCACCGTGGATCGACAGCTGCCTTTGTTTATCTAGAATTATAAATTTAATATGTTGTCCATAAACATATTACGCTGGAGAGTTTCTATGCTCCTGGATCGAGATTCATGACGTCGTAGTAGTAGATTGGATGCCAGATCATTGGAGGCGTTAATATAATACATCTCAAATTTGATAGCACTTAACACCAAGTTTTGCAGCTAAGTTGCACACTTAGCTAAAACGCCCTTCCACATGTGTCATGCAATGCAATTAATCACTAAATTATTGCACCTACGTTGCACACTTAGCTAATGTGCATTGCCATGTGTGTGTCATACAGTGTGCCTCTCTCCACTAGGTAGCATCCAGCCAAGGTCTATGTCATAGAATTCAGACGAATTTCGATTTTTCATTTTCAGTTTGGCAAGCTCCATGAGTTAACCCTCTTATGTGGACTCTGCGTTCCCCATTTTACCCTCTCTTTCTCCGATGGCAAATCCCACTATGTTAGAATGAATGCTGTTGGAGATGTTTATATCCATGCAGAGTCTGGGTTATGCAGCCTGAGGGTGTTTCAGGGTTTGGGAAAGCTGATTGGTGTTTCATTGGCATTCCAGTTAAGATAGATCACCATCAAGGTAAATATCTCTCTGCACTGGCCCGTGTTGTTTGTAATTTTATCGGTGGGGTGGCTTGCTTGACCACCGGTTCTTGACTTAATGGTTTTCCTTTGATATATTGAAATGAATTTCGGTTATGCCCTCTGTGTTGATTATAGTATTGAATCCCTTGTTTTATATCAGTGCTCGGTTTGTTTCCATTCGGAGAAGAACAGAAAATGGAGGAGGATCGATCTTTTTCTTAATTATTTTTTTACAGCGTCATCCTCACCTCCGTGCCTCGATTCAGGGTAGAGGGAGATAGATTGTCATTTCCTCTTTGGTATGTTTTTCCCAAAATTAGAATGATGTCTCCATATTTATAACTATAAATCTAGTGTGAAAATTCAAGGATCATTGAGTGGATTTCTATCCCGAAACAAGACACAGCAACAACTTCTTCTGTTATTCACCGGCTTTGCCATGCATAAGCAACGTCACCTTTTTTTCTTTTCTATACTGGTTGTTACAAAATTCTATCGGTAATTCACAGGATTTATTTGCTTAAATTTTCTTG
>LPNX010865104.1:0-36061 GCA_001517045.1 Pseudotsuga menziesii
ATCTTATGTATTGCAGCAAAAATACAAGTAAAAGAAATGAATGTTGTTACCACAAGAACCAACATTTGTTATGGTTGTCACACAAGAACCAACCACAAATATATATAATAAATTGTTGCCACTCATGCATTTCCAATCATGGAATGATTTACTGTTACATAACATCATCATGTAAAGCCCATATACAAAGCCAAAAGTTTTAAAGAGAATCAATGCATAGTTGCATGAGGACATGCAACCAGTCAAGTTGGAGGGAATGTTGAGCCACAAAAAGACCACATTTTATTCATCTTCACTATACCATTTGTCACCTTATTCCTATCTTATCCTTCCATGAAACCATTAATATCCACCACTTTCATAATAAATATGGGTTTATATTACCATTTTCCAAATAATTTATTTTTGAGTATTTTGAGTGAATTTCTGGTTAATTATTGAGAAAAATAACATATTTTCAGTATACTTTAAATTTGGATGAGTTTGGTGATGCTTATAGGTGTATTTGAAGACTTTAACGTGCTCAAAATTGACCACCTAGCCTCAAATTCGAATTTCATCCTCAAGATGTGGGCTAATTTCAAGGAGAAGATCATGGACATGTGGAGAGAATCTCTCATCCAATATTTGTTGTAGGATTTGAAGGGATAAGTTTAGAGAAAAGTGGATTTGTTGAGGATTTTGAGGGATAAGTTGAGAGAATAGGGTATCTGTAATTATGATTAGTTATCTTGAATTCATGTATAAATAGGAGGGATCTCTCCTCATTTTGGTTGGATATCTCCCTAGTTTTTTGGAAGTAGAGAATAGTTCAGAGTTAGTCATAGAAGAGATTCTTGATTGTTATGTAATGGAGATGATGCTTAATGCACATCC
The DNA here is from genome assembly GCA_001517045.1 of Pseudotsuga menziesii. NCBI lineage: Eukaryota > Viridiplantae > Streptophyta > Pinopsida > Pinales > Pinaceae > Pseudotsuga > Pseudotsuga menziesii. The sequence continues at coordinate 877 of LPNX010865104.1, forward strand.
TTTGATTCTCTTATGTTAATATAGATTTTCATGATTTCTTTCTTATGAATTGTTAATGTATATTTTTAGTAATTTATTTCTTATGAATTGATAGCATAGATTAATGTGAGCTCACAAGTTAATGTTGATTATTTTCAATGAGTTTATTTCATGCAATTTTAGTTTTTCTTTACCAAGTTAATTTATGCAATTTCTTGTTTTCTGCAATTAGATTTATTTTTACGTCATTTCTTATTTGCATAACTTAGATTCAAGCTCAGTTGTAGAATAAGTTAGTAATACTCTACCCCTGCATATATTTTGTATGTACCTCACAAGTTTACGCTCTCTCCGGGTTGACAATTAAATCGTTGAATATATGTTATAAAATTGTTTAATATTTTTGCCAACATTCCTCCATCTATGGTGCTACAGAACCCCTTACCAAATCAAGGAATGGTTGCAACGTATCCCTTGGTACCACAAAACCCCACACCCACTCCTGCGGGTCCACCCATTGATCCTAGTGTCCATCACATTATGATGTTATCATATGATGCCAACTTATAGACTAGACTAAACCAGTATGGATCTACCACAAAAACCATCAATCCATCCATGGAGTCTACTTCTACCACTCTCGATATGTCTTTAAATTTTTTGAGAACCCCCATAGATAGGACTGCCAAAGTCCCGCAGTTCCCTTTACATCGTGTCGCGATTAATCCCACTAACAGAGTCGCACTTAACTACACTATAGTTGACAACTTGGCCCAGTCTCCCTCTGCCTTGTTTGCTCTGGAAGTCCTCCGAAATTTTCCTTCACAACTAAAACCTTTTTTATCCACGTTAGTTGTTGTCAATCCCTCTGATTTTCAATTGATCAATTTCAACTTGGATCAAGGAGAACCTTGGATGCCATCATCTGTCACCTTCCAGGTTCTGATCATGATTCGAAATTTGGTCATTCATTGATGCATCATCGATGAGGTGGAATCCACCTATGTTATGTCAACCTTTGTTTGGAAGAAACTTGGATCCCCAACCCTTCAACCTTCCACCACCATCCTTCGTGCTTACAATGGCCACACTATTCAACTGCAAGGTATTCTCATGAATGTCCCCATTGAGTTATCCAGAAAAACCATGTTGACTAACATTGAGGTTGTCGACACCCAACTCGATTATAACCTCCTCCTTGGAGGTAGTTATATGTATGAAATATGAGTCATTGCCTCTACCGTCTTTTGACTCTTGATGTCCCCTCATGATGGGAATATTATGACTATTGACTAACTAAAGTATTATGATCCTAAAGGACTAGACACTCCAGAGAATGTACTCCCTATGATTGATGCTACCATCGACACCATAGCCATACCTTCCTTATATGTCGTTGGTCCAGGCCTATTTACCAATGCTCCTTTGATGGGCACCTTTTTGTCCTTACCACGCCCTCCTTTACTGACTGACATATCATATTTATGCACTATCACTTTCAGTAACATATTGACCTCTTTGCAACCTCAGTCGTAACCCCAACCACAGACCCCGGGGAATTATTGGGGTTGATTCCCTATCCACATGATCCCCTTCTTCTTTCCACCTTCTGGCATCATGAGTAAGCTATTCATGGATACTCTGAACCTTATGGGATTCATTTTGGGTATTATCATGTTCTAATTGGATCCACCCACTGTTACACCTAAATCTCATCATCATCATGTGATGAGATCCCAAACTTTAGTGTTTCCCTCAATCCCAAATTGTGAAGCAAGAACATTGGTCCAGGAATCAAATTTATATATGAAAATCCAGAACTACTTCTACCCTTTAGTCAAAAAGTGGTACCTTCTTCAACACCTCCTGTAATATGTTGGTAGTAAGTGGTGGCACTACCTTTACCCTTTGATCAATATGTGGTTTTTCCTAAAACCGCTCTGTCAAGGTGAACAAGAAGCGGTGCCCTTGATAAAAAGTGAAAAAGAGAGGTTCTCACAAAGCTTCTTGAAAGAATGCTTCATGGCACCCTTATCCCTTATCACTAGGGCTAGTTGGGATCGAGATCCATCCTTGTAGGATCTCCTAGCCACCTCACCCACCAATTTCTCAACCATCTCTATCCATTCCAATCCTATAAAAGTAGGCTCAATCTCCATGGTTGAGAAGAGAGTAAAGTTATGTTGTTGCTTTGATATTCTGGCCTAAATCAGTCAAGAGAGATTGAGGGAGAAAGTTGGAGCTATTGGGGATGAGATGTTTTCTTTTTGAACGAGTACATCGATACTAAGGAATAGGTTGTAAACTTCTTCTCTATTATCTAATGCAAAATTGGTTCCCTTCCCATAAAATATATTGTGTCATTATTGTATGTTTTATTATTGAATTCCTTAGTAATGAATATAGAATAGTGGATTATATTCTGGTTCTGTTTGATCTTGTTTGTTTTTTTTCTTGTGATTATACAGGTACATCTGTGACGGATCATCTTTGCAGGAAACAACTATAACTAGTGCATCAAAGAGGCTTGATTACAGATCTCCACCCATTCTAGGGAATGTCTTCCAATATTGTTGTGCACCATTTGTTCTAGATCTGAACCATTCAAACTAGAGGAACAACTCCTATCCGCAGGAGGTGCAAAATGCCTAGCTACAAATCTGGTGACTCCATTGGGGAAGAGCTTCAGTTGATCTGATCTTCCTTAGTCATTTTAGAACACTTATCTGAAATCCAAGCTCCCGTTCTTTATCAGTCCAATCATATCCATTAGTTGATCTAGTGGTTATTGGTTTGGTATCTTCAGATCTATTCAGATCTTAGTTTTCTGACTTTCTGTGCTCTTAAATACTATTAATTCATGGTTTAAATGCCAGTTTCATAGTGATTTAACTTTTCTTTTTATGGCATCTTTTTTTTTGGACATCTACAGGGAACTGCTCATGGACAGTAGGCAATAAGCGATGCCAACTCCTGAACGTAGTTAGAAGGAAGCAGTGCCACTACTTGTGATCAGCAATCAAGAAGCGGTGCTCGAGCAGAACCGATCTGTCAGTGACCCTCTAGAAGTGGTGCCAGGTAGATCTTTCCAAGCTTGTTTTCTATTAAAAATTAATTTTGCAAAAATTTTGGTTGAGTTGCTTTCAGTTCAAGTGTCTGGGTTTGTGTTAAAGATATCTGAGTACTTGAATATCAAATTTGATGTGGTAAAAGGATTATTTGTTGAAATCGAAGATCTAGGATAGGTTCATCTTTTCATTGGCTTGTATTCTTGGTTTTGAATTTTTCGAAAGGAGTGTTGTTTGAGAGCCTATCATTAGTTAGATCTTAATCTCATTGTTAGATAAATATGAAAAGAAAGACTTGCTTGATTGGTAGCTTGTTTTCATTTTTTATTAAAATATTGTGAAGGACTTCTTTTTACTTTGAAAAAGAAAACTTTTTGTTGAGAATTGTTCATATTTTTGTTTGAGAATGAATTACTGGACCTCTAATTAGCCTCACCAGATTTCAAATCTCCATCTTTCTTCTCTTTATTTTACATTCCGATCTCATCAAAAGAAAAATGTTAGTGGTTTTAAGTTAGATATTTCCAGTTTTAAAGGAAAAATTGAAAAAATATTGATTATGCCTTTGAGTGTGTTTTGTCTTTCTTCTTAGAAAAAGAAATCTTACCCTGTTTTGTTTGCTTTCAAAATTAGTTTGAAGTTTGTTGCTTGTTCTCTTTATTGGAAAAAATTTGGTTTAGTGTAGTTGTTTGGGAAAAATTTTGGTTTCAAAATGAAAATTGAAAAGAAAAATACTCTCTCCTTCCCATAGGTATGTATGTCTTGAAAAGTAAAGTGAAAATATATGTATTTCATATTTGCATGGATTTACATTTCTGTAAGAAATCCATGCATTCACCTAACCGCTCAAGATAAAATTAACGGTAGTTATAGGTCTAAAATTGGATAGAAATTTGAGTGATAAGTTAGTGACATCTGTTATAGTTGATTTTACCACACCTGGTGAATCACACTTGTATGACCTTTCCCTGTCCCTCTATAGACTCTTTGGACCCCATGGACCTTTTTTATACCTTTTATGTTTCCAAGATCATCCTCGAAAACATGCTTAAATTGCTATACATGAATTTTAAACCCTTTCTTGCGTATATATGCCGGTTTGACCCCTAAAACCGCATACATCGGGATGTGTACAAAAGGCCAAACTCTTTTGGAGTTTTATTTGATGTGGATCTGACTCACTTGTCTCCTGGCCTTCCATATGCCTTGAGATCGCTCGGATTCGACCCTTCATTGCCCCATTGAAGAGCTATATAAGGAACCCTTTGGATANGAGAGAAAAGAAACTATATTCCATTGTTGTCAGAACTTATACTTGAGTCTACATCCCTTTATCCCTTGGAGCATTGTTGTGTTCTTCCCAAGCTTGCCTTTTGCTTGTGAGCTTGCTATCGAGAGATGGAGGATTGAAGTGGTGAAGGTCCAAGTGGGGGATTCAGTTTCTCTGATTCGCAGATGTGCCGACAGAGGCTGTATTCATTGTAATATTTGATTTTATATTAATAGAAATATCTTTTCCTATCCAATAATGTATGTTTGAACGAATAATTTATACATGGATTATTTCAAATGCTTATACGTTATTGATTATATATGCTAGAGTAGATCTAACACTAATATATATAGCATGCTTGTCTTGTTTACTGATTGTTGAGGGAGTAATTTATCAATTCAAGCTGGAGTTGGAAAGCTCAACAGGGATCTACATAAACCGTCTGGAATAAGGTACGAATCGAGATCCTTTAGTGTTAGATATTTGATTTCTCTTGCATATTGGAAAGGATTGATTTATGGAGTCAAGCTGTCTATTGTGGTACCCCAAGCCATAGGAATTTATCTCCATAACAACGTCTTCTAGCATCATAAAATGTAGGAGCTGTCGTTACTTTTCTGCACTGCAAGCTGGGACTCGCAAAATTCTTTCAAGTACCGTCAGTATATGCAACAACCTTTCGTGTACCCTCGAGGTATATAGAACGGTACTTCATGTACTCGATTGTATATTAGAAGGACCCTTGTGGACAGTTGTGCATTAGACAACACTACTACCGATTTGAGCTCCCACGTACCTCATGTATATTGGGAGACCCTACTAGGATTACTTTTCCAACTCAGAAAAACCCTTTGGTCATCTTGTTTGGAGCAATACCCCAAGAACAACACTCGGGGAGACTACTACGCACGTACCTTGAGTATATCGCGAGTTGCACCTTCTTGTCAATCCTAGTGTGAGACCGACTATTTTGAGCTCATCCTATCACTTAAGTTTGCTTGTGACCCGTAGCTTGTGTAGGAGAATACTTTGTGTGATTTTTCTTAGTTTTGAAACCCTAGGTTAGGCTTTACTGAATTTTCCAATATAGATGAGTTTCAGTTGAGATGATCCAGAAGGAACCAGGGCTTACCACCCAAATTTCCCCCTACAACAAGAGAAGGCCCAATGGAAGCCACAGACCAAGGAGCTGCAATTATCTCTCTCACGGAGGAAAATCTAGTTGTAGAAAGTGGAGATAAATTCGCTTCTTACGTTTCTCCCTTGATCCAACAGTCTCCTATGGCTGATACTTCCTTTCATTCACCAATTTAAGGTCAAGTTGATGATGTTGGTGCATTTGAGTATGGCTCGGATGCTCCTTTTTGGAGGAATTCTATGGGTCAAGCCATTTCTAAGTTTGGGGTAGTTATAACCTCTTTTGAAGACCCTCTTCTAAATGAGGAGGCATATAGGAGAATTCAAGCACCCCTTAATTGTGATTATAATTTTCAAGAGAGGATGGAAAGGATTAGGGCTACCCTTATACCTCATAAAAAACCCATGTCAGTTCGTTTGCCCCATTTTATGGACCCATGGCCCACTGGATATAGTCCTCTTTCTGATGATGCTCCATCTCATTTTTTGTCTCCTCATGATCTGGGTCAAACCTCCAACCCTACAATTCTAAATCATAGGTCTGTTGCCAGTCCTCCCTTACCCTCTAAATTTGGGGGAAAACCTTTGGCTCAAGTGGTGTCTGTACCTTCTAACACCGGGGGTCAACCCCTGGCGTGACCTACGTCATTGGTTAGTGGAGTTGTTACTAGTACTACAGAGACCCCTACTATAGGGAAATCTGTAGTGTATGTTCCTCCTACTAAAACCAATATGGTAAACCTCCATCGAGTTCAGGCCAACCCTTACCAGTACAACCTTCCATTAACCAGCCTTCTTGGGGTTATGGTTATCCAGCAAGTAAATTACGAGTAGTAAACATGAATTATAAACCTATGTCTACAGGAACTATGTATTCTAGAATCCCTTACCCAGGAAACATGTTTACACCTTGAGGGAAACCTAATTGGTTCTACATGCTGGCAATGGGTGGAATTCCTATTCTTACTGCTAGAGGTGTTGTAGGGTCACCTTATGGTGGCCCACCCTTTGGAGGTCCACCGAGAGGAGGCCCACCTAGCGGAGGTCCACCTTACGGAGGACCACCACCCAGAGGACCACCTTCTCGGGGTCCACCACCTAGAGGTCCACCTTCTGGAGGACCAACACCTAGGGGACCACCACCTAGAGGATGGTTATATTTTTATCATTTAAGCTAGCATTATATTAGGATATTTAACTAAGAGAATAACAAGCACAATAATCAAACATAATAGACAATGAACACAATGTTTTTCCTCGGGGAAACCATAAATGGAGAAAACCCCGCAACTTCCTTAGAGATAGAATCAACACCAAAAGTAAAACCCCAAAATAGTAATTTGATCTCCCGATAGCAGTAGCCTCTTTCTTTATATCCCCAGTAACTTCTTCTTCCTCAGCTATGCACTACAACTGAGTGTGAGTGAGTGTGTGATAAATAGAGAGGCTCACTCTCTATTTATACTAATTCCTGACTTGACAATAACTCACTAGGGCCGAATTCTCTAGGAGAGTCTAATAACCCTAGCACCCCAGAACTACAAGGACTTTAACCCTTGAACAATAGGAGGGTTACCCACAATGACTTGACATGACTTGTTTACATTATTGAATCTCCCGATAGGATCATCGAGGCATGACATGACTGAAATACATTACAGACACTTCCTATAATAAACATCGGGGTACAAGAAATAAGATATACAAGTGAATACATTTTGAAGTTACAAATACATCAACACTCCTTCTTAACTAGGAAGGTATTCTCTCGACACAATTTATCAACACGGGTCTTCTTCTTTGTATCATCTGGATCATCAATGAGTTATTGTCATCTTCATCTTCAATTCATCTTCATATTCAAGTCATCTTCATCTTCAAGTTATCTTCATCTTCAAGTCATATTCATCTTGATCCGGATCATCACTGGATCTGGATCATCACTGCTAGATCATCATCACTGGATCTGGATCATCACTAGGTCATCATCATGGGTGTTATTTCTTGATTCTTCTCGTCATAGGAAGTTCTGCAAATCCATCCCTTTTTCATGCTAGATGTACATCTATAGAGCCAATCCTTTTTTATACTGGATGTATCATCACAGAGCTATTCCTTTTTCATACTAGATGTGGCATCCACACAAAGCCAATCCTTTTTCATACTGGATGTGTCTTCACAGAGCTAGTCCTTTTTCATACTAGATGTGGGATCTACACAGAGCTATTCCTTTTTCATACTAGATGTGTCTTCACAGAGCTAGTCCTTTTTTATACTAGATATGGGATCTACACAAAGCCAGTCCTTTTTCATACTGGATGTGTCTTCACAGAGCTAGTCCTTTTTCATACTAGATGTGGGATCTGCACAAAGCTAGTCCTTTTTCATACTATATGTGTCTTCACAGAGCCATCCCTTTTTCATGCTGGATGTGGGATCTACACAGAGCTAGTCCTTTTTCATACTAGATGTGTCTTCACAGAGCCATCCCTTTTTCATGCTGGATGTGGGATCTACACAGAGCTAGTCCTTTTTCATACTAGATGTGTCTTCACAGAGCCAACCCTTTTTCATGCTGGATGTGGGATCTACACAAGGCTAGTCCTTTTTCATACTAGATGTGTCTTCACAGAGCCAGCCCTTTTTCATGCTGAATGTGGGATCTACATAGAGCTAGTCCTTTTTCATACTAGATGTGTCTTCACAGAGCCAGCCCTTTTTCATGCTGGATGTGGGGTCATCACATACATCTGACAATGGAAGGAACCAATCCTCTCACCACGTTATAGCTCTTATATCTCACCATGGAAGGAACCAATCCTCTCACCATGTTAGAAAGGAACAACTCTTACATCTAACTATGGAAGGAACCAATCCTCTCACCATGTCAGAAGGGCTCATCACGGGCTCATCACTTCCTCTTGGGAGGAATCTAGATCTGGAGAACACCAAGATTCTCCCTAAAGTACTCAAACTTCACTCTGGCTAATGCCTTTGTCAACACATCAGCTATCTATTCATCTTTCGCAACATACTAGAGCTTCACTGCTCCTCTCTACACTATATCCATGATATAGTGATACTTGATCTCGATATGCTTTGACTTGTCATGGAACACTGGGTTCTTCGACAACTTCACACAACTCTGGTTGTCACAATATATACAAGTAGCATCTAACTGGAGATCAAATAGATCAGATAGTAGCTTCCTCAACCATACTTCCTCACAACTAGCTGAACAAGTTGTGACATACTCTACTTCATCTGTACTCAGTGCCACACAAGATTGCTTCCTGCTAAACCTAGAGATCACACCTAATCCCATACTGAAGTAGCACCTTGAAGTGCTCTTCCTATCAATGGAATTTCCTGCCCAATATGAATCAACATAAACTTCTAGGTTAATATTCTGATCAGCCTTATAATTGAGCCCATAATCAACTGTACCCTTCAGGTACCTCAGAATATGCTTTGCAGCAATCAAGTGAATATGTCTTGGATCTGTCAGGAACTGGCTCAAGGTGTTCACAGCAAAGAAAATATCTGGTCTCATATTCGTCAGGTACATCAAGGACCCAATCATCTAATGATACATCGTGGCATCAATCAACTCAGATGAAGCATCACTCAATAGCTTTAGGTTCAATGCCATAGATGTGGTTAAGGCCTTGCAGTCCATCATCCCAAATCTCTTTAGGATCTCTATTGCATACTTCCCTTGTCCAAGGAAGATTTCATCTACACTCTACCACACCTCCATGCCTAGAAAATAATGCATCATACCCAAGTCCTTCATTTCAAGCTCAGCAGCAAGCTTTCTCTTCGTATTAGTAATCAGTCCATCCATACATGTTACAAATAGATCATCTACATATAGTGGGAGTATCACTGGATTGTCTTCTTCAACCTTGTAGTAGAGGTTGGAATCTAATTTACTTTTGGTAAATCCCAAAACTGGATAGAAAGCCATTAATTCTGTCGTACCATGTCCTGGGTGCCTGTTTCAAACTGTATAAGGCTTTCTTCAATTTACACACATGAGTCTCCCTGTCATGTGTCTCAAAACCAAGTGGTTGTTCCACATACACTTCCTCTTCCACTACACCATTCAAGAAAGCAGTCTTGACATCCATCTGGTGTATCTTCCATTTCATCACTGCAGCCAGAGCAAGTACTGATTTGGTGGAAGTGTATCTAGCTACAGGTGCAAAAGTTTCTTCATAATCTATTCCTTCTTTCTGGGAGAATCCATGAGCCACGAATCTTGCTTTATATTTTTCTGTGCTGCCATCTGCAGCATGCTTGATCTTGTAGATCCATTTGGAAATCACTACAAACTTCACCTCAGGTCTTGGGACAACATCCCAAACATCATTCTTCATGATCGATTGGTACTCTTCGATCATAGCATCCTTCCATTCTTTCTTTTCTGTTGCTTCTTCATAGTTGGAAGCTTCTTTATCAATGAAATCACATAATAAGGCTACGTAACTAGAACAAGGCCTGGTTCTTTTCCTTTCTCTATGTGATTTTTCTGGAGCCCCATATCTTTCTGCACCTTGGATAGATTCTCGTACCCAAGTAGGTTTCCTCTTGTGAGGATTCTTCTCTTGAGGTGGATCTACAGGTTCTGGAGGTTATTATATTTCTTGATCTTCTTCTTGATATTCTTCGTTCATGTTTGTGTCATGAATTCTGGGTGCTTCTATTTCTTCAAGTTCTTCAGCAGGTCTCTTTCTGAATTTGTTGTAAGCTAAGTCTTCGTCAAATGTTACATCCCTGCTATTGTTGATCTTCTTGAATCCTGGGAATTATATTCTGTAAGCCTTCGAGCTTTCAGAGTATCCCACAAATAAACCCTTCCTTCCTGAAGGATCTAACTTTGTCCTCTTTTATTTTGGAATGTGTATGTACACTGGACAGCCAAATATTCTGAGATGGCTGACTTCTGGTTTCTTGCCAAAAAACACTTCTTTAGGTGTCTTATTCTTGAGTACTCTATGTGGAATATAGTTCTGTACATACACCGATGTTCTGGAAGCTTCTACCCATAGATGCATGGGAAGATCTTGATCATGAAGCATGGCCCTTACAGCTTCCATGATCGTTATATTCTTCCTTTGTGCAACTCCATTCTGTTGTGGATTATATGGAGTGGTTAACTCCCTCTTAATCCCTGAATCTTTTCATAAGTATTTGAATTCATTCGATGTGAATTCTCCACCATTATGTGATTGAAAAAACTTGATCTTCTTTTCTGTGTGGTTCTCGATCAAGGCTTTGAATTCCTTTAACTTGCTAAATACTTCATCTTTGTTCTTCATAAAGTATATCCATGTCTTCCTAAAAAAATCATCAATGAAAGAAACATATTATATATAGATACCCGCTTAATGAACTAGATGACATCGGACCACATACATCGGAGTGGTTGATTTCCAAGATTCATTTTTCCTTGCTCTCGCTACTTGGAAATATATTCTTTCTGTTCTTTCCTTTTGCACATCCTTTGCAAACACCATCATGTTTGGTCTGCATTTCTGGAAGACCTTCAATAGCTTTTCTTGCAATTGGTAGTGCTCTGTAATGCACATGTGCAAGCCTTCTATGCCAAAGTTCATTTGGTTCTACTGAGTCATGAACCAAAGCTTGTTTTGGTTGGCCCTTCAATTTGTATAGACCTCCTTCATGTTCCCCAATCACTATTGCATCATCAAAAGTCTTTCCCTTTGGCCACATAAGAACTTGGCCATCTACAAAAGCAACCCTCATTCCTTTTGAATCCAATGCAAATATGGAGAGGAGGTTCTTCTTTAGTCCTGGTACAAACAATACATTTTTCATATTCATATAATTTCTAGAGTCTAGCTTATAGGAGGATTCACCACTACCTTTTATTGGATACTGGTAGTCATCCCCAAGTTTCACCTTGTGAGGTGAGTCATGTTTAGATAGTTTCACAAATAATTCTTTGAATCCCGTCATATGTTTGGAAGGACCACTGTCTATAAGCCAATCATTGCTTCCATGTGAGATAGTTCTCATGAGAGTGGGGATTAGCACATATTCTTCATCACTTGAAGAATCATCACTTTCTTGTATGATTCTCTTTGTGGAAGGTTCATCATCCTCTGCAGCATGAGCATGATGTCTTCTCTTGTTTCCCTTTTTCTTCTTTGAGTTCCCTTTGTTAGGGAAGTATTTAGATATGTGACCTTTCTCATCACATGTGTAACATCTAATAGTATATAGATCTCTTCTAGAGTGTGAAATATTACCTTTGGAGTGATGATGGTCCCTTCTGGTTTTCTTGGTTTGGACTGTGAGAGCTTGATCTTCACTTCCCATATTTTCTTCTCGAGCTACTATCCGAGCTTATTCTTGAGAGCATTCTTCCCATAGTCTGCTGAACTTGACTAGCTTCTTTCTGGAATAGATCCCTTGAATGAAAGAGTCCCATGCCCTAGGAAGACCATTCAGGGTGTTCATCACAATCTCTGCATTCTCCGCTTCTTCATCTACTGCTTCTAGTTGTTCCTTGATCTGAGAGACCCTTGTAAAGTAAGACAGGATGGTCTCTGCATTTTGGGTATTTACATTCTTTAGTTGGTTTCTCAGACTCATCTTCTGGTTTATGTTCTTCCCTTCAAACAGTTTGGTTAGGTCATCAAACATAGATTTAGGTTTCTTTAGGGAGGACACCTGGGGTATGAGGTAATCCTTGATTGAATTAGCAATAATCCTCTTATCCATGACCAATTTCTTCTTGTGTAAGGCATTAGCCTCATCTCCCTCTGGAATTGGAACCTCCTCATTGATAAAGGAGTTCAACTCATTTTCTTCTAGGACCAAAAAGATTCTATACTTCCAGGCTCGGAAGTTATCAACTCCCTCAATATTTTCATCAATCTTGGTATGATGAGACATCTTAACTGGGAACCTCAAATGGAAATACAAAATATTTAGATCTTACCAGGTCAAGATGTCGGATATGAATTTGGAGCTAAATTTCTGCAGTGTTGGTTCAGGAGCAGATTAGGGTTTGAATTTCCTAGAGTTCTGTCCAACCAAATGCTTTGATCTTGATCTATAAACTTTGATTTTGAGGAGGAGATCAATCTAGGCCTGGTATCACTCAAAAATTCCACTTCTGTAGAAAGCCCTAATTTTGGCAGCAGTGTCGGGTCAAAAACTGAAATAGCTCAAAATCAGATTCTGCTTGGATAGAAAGATGCGCCCTAGTGAGGAGAGTCAGCCCAACCTTTTTTTGCTGAAAATCTGTGGAGAGAGATCCAAAAATTAGGAAGCCCTAGTTTCCACAACTACATAGTGTCTTCTTCTCAAGTTAGCTTTGATACCATGTTAGATTTTTATCATTTAAGCTAGCATTTTCTTAGGATATTTAACTGAGAGAATAACAAGCACAACAATCAAACACAAGAGACAATGAACACAATGTTTTTCCTCGGGGAAACCATAAATGGAGAAAACCCCGCAACTTCCTCAGAGATAGAATCAACACCAAAAGTAAAACCCCAAAACAGTAAGTTGATCTCCCGACAGCAGTAGCCTCTTTCTTTCTATCCCCAACAACTTCTTCTTCCTCAGCTATGCGCTACAACCGAGTGAGAGTGAGTGTGTTATAAATAGAGAGGCTCACTCTCTATTTATACTAATTCTTGACTTGACAATAAATCACTAGGGCCGAATTCTCTAGGATAGTCTAATAACCTTAGGGCCCTGGAACTGTGAGGACTTTAACCCTTGAATAATAGGAGGGTTACCCACAGTGACTTGACATGACTTGTTTACATTATTGAATCTCCCGATAGGAACATCGAGGCATGACATGACTCAAATACATTATAGACACTTCTCAGAATAAACATCGGGGTACAAGACATAAGATATACAAGTGAATACATTATGAAGTTACAAATACATCAACAAGGACCACCACCTAACGGACCATCAGACATCCCCAAGTTTGATGGAAAGTAGGGAGATGATCCCAAGAACCATGTTATGACCTTCCATATATGCTGTTCCTTGAACTCCTTAATGGATGATTCTATTCGTTTAAGGATCTTCCAGTACACATTGACCAGTACGGATGCGAAGTGGTACATTGAACTTCCACAACATTCGTTTGTGGATTTTAGCTCTCTGGCAACTATTTTCCTTATGCACTTTCAGCTACACATTCGTTATGAAATGGGTATGGATATTTTTACTTCACTCCATCAAAATACATTCACACACATATCAGACCATATCCATGAGTGGAGAAGGTGGAGAAGGTTTATTAAACCTCCCATCCCGGACCAACTACTAGCTGATTGGTTCACTAAGTTATTGTTGCCTCCTATCGCCCAAGATGTGGCTATGGGCAGCGTTGTTACTGAAGAACAGAATATTATCCATGCTTAATATCTCCATTTGGTCTATTCCCAATCCAGAATGCAGTATGATATAATTCTGCAAGCTCCTCACCCCAGCATAGATCCCACTAAGACACCAGCAGAAAGTCCTGTTGATGGGGTGGTTGGTTCAATCCAACCCTCGTCAATGACAGAACCTTCCAAGAAACCAAATGCTTCTACCACTTCTCTTTTAACTCCTACGGTTTCCGCTGAGGTAAATTTTATTCAAAGTAAACAAACCCCCAGCAATAAGAAAAAAGGAAAACGTAAAAATGTTGGGATGCGCACCCTAATGACCCTTAAGATGGATAACTCCGCGAGTGTGGACTCAAAATAGTCTTAGGGGTGTCGGGGTTGAGTCAAAGTCTTCTATAAGAAACCCATGGTTTAAGTCCAGGGTTTAGGGTTTGGGGTGCCCATGGTTTAAGACCATGGTTTTGTAAAATTGCGCAGTATAAATAAGAGCTTGTGTAAAGAAGAAAGGTTAGGTTTTATGATGTAAGAAAGACTAAGGTGAAGCTAAGGTTGACTTTGTAAGGAAAGGTTAAGTCCCAGCTGTGTGCGTGGATGACCTTTGCAGCTGTGTGCGTAGAGGGTTTTTGTAAAGAATATTGAGGAAAGACCTGCAGCTGTGTGCGCAAGGGCCTGCTGCTGTGTACGCGGCTTTTTAAGGACTGAAGGGATCTGTAGCTGAGTGCGTAGATCAAACTGTGGTTTTGTAGCAAGATTGAATAGAACACAGTTTGTGGATGTAGCCCCTACACTGGGGGTGAACCACGTTATATCCGGTGTTGTGGTTTCTTGTGCTATTTCTGTTTCTGTTGTCTTTTATGCATTAATAACTGTATACATCTGATAAGTTAGATCGCTGCTAATATTTAACTTTGCTGTGAATTCTCTGTAGTGGGTTGAGCAAGTCACGACTGTTTATTTATCTGCGAAGTTGTATGTGAATGAATGGTAAAGCTTTATAATTAGTGGTTAATAAGGTTATTAAAGGCTAAGGTACAGTAATCCCCCTATTTGCGTGCAGAAACCTGATTCTGCGGTACCCCATAGCTGTTTTGGGTGAGACTGCAACCTGCGCGCAGGTTGTTGCCGAAAGGGCCAAAACTGTGGGTCTTTTGTTGGTGTGACACTAAAGGATTAAACCCGGGTCTGCCCTATTGCCCAAAAAATTGGTTCCGTTGCCGGTTGAACTCAGTACTTGCTCAAGAGGGGTTTACATTGTACCTCAAGGGCTATGTTCTGGAGGCCCTCTGTGAAGGAAATCAGTGATTGGTTTGTTGAGATCTGTTTGAAATTTGCGCAGCAAGAGAACACCAATCCGCGGTGTAGTGCAAGTGACTTTTTACAAATGTATGTTTTTTGTGATGCTTATGAAATTTTCTTTGGTAGTATCCACATAGAGTTGCACTAGTGGTTGTCTAGGTTAACAGAGAGAAGGACGAACTTCCAAGCTCGAAGGGTTCCCGCGTGGACCCCGGCGAGGGTCAATCTTGTGCAACACGTGAACAACGAGGTATCCTGCGCTGTTGATTTCTAGACGACATGAACGTTGGAAGCCTTTGTGACAGAGTTTTCCCTTGACGCAAGTAGCTCCTTCAGCGAAGCTGAACGACAGTTCTTCAAAGGGCCCCGCGGTAAGTTTTTGAATTTATTAAGCTTAAGGATTAAAATATTATTGGCCGAAAAGGGTATATTGCTGTTTGAATCGGACTATTAGTTTAGTCGTACTAACATATGTTTGCAAGTGACACTCCCTTCGACGAGCAAAGTGGGTTGCTGCGAAATGGAAAAAGGTATAAGAAATATTTTGACCCCTCTTCCTTAGGTCAGGCTACTGCGTCCACCCCTGTAAACCCTGAAGAGTCAGATTCTGAAGAAAACCCTTCGGTCACCCCGCAACGCCGCTCCGCTACCCCTGAAAGTCCATCGCCATCTGAGAGTCAACCAGGCCCGAGTATTCTGGCCACAGGCCAGTCTGCCCCCGTAAACCCCCCCCCATTGACGTCCTGTCCCCCTCCCAACCCCCCCAGAAACTCCATGTCCCACCTCGTTGATGACATTAAACTCCCCATCTTTAAAGGCACGGGATCAGAGGACCCCGAACAGTTCTGGTTTCTCTGCGAAGCAGTATGGAACGCGAAGAAAATTACAGATCCAGATGTGCGAGCCGCACATCTCATTACTTCCTTTCAGGACCGGGCTCTCACATGGTTCATGAAATTTTCCAGCACTCAGAGCCCTACTTTAGGCGAGATCAAGGCGGCCATACTCAAAGAATTTAAGAAGCCTAAATCGGAGTCGCAGAGCATCACTGAACTCAAGGAGATTCAACAGCGACACGGCGAATCAGTGTGGGACTTTGATCATAGATTCAAAGTTCTACTGGACCAAGTCAGCTTTACCATTAGTCCTGCGCAGCACAAGGAATGGTTTATTGCAGCACTGTTACCACATATCAGAACTCCACTCATGCAACAGAAGGTTGCTAACCAGCAAGAGGCTCTGGAAATCGCAATGAAACTAGAGACTGCCCCTGTCGGAGATGACTCTGGTATTGCTCAAATCCAAGCGCAGCTAGCTGCGATGGCCCTAGAACTTCGCGAGATGAAAAAGGGAAAACTTGATCGTGAAGAGGTTTGGTGTACGTAATGTCGGACCGAAGGTCACAACAAGGAACGGTTGCCTCTGGTAAACAAGTACTTGCAGATAGGTGCGTCGAACCCCTTTCCACCACAAGTTCTCTATTGTGAGCTTTGCAGAATGACAGGTCAGCACTGACCTGAGAATTGTTACCTACTGCAAAGGTATGGACAGGGACCTAAGAACTCCTATTGTAATTTTTGCAAATCTGTAGGTCATAATGAGGATGAGTGCCACACCTATGATGCTTACCGGGTGCACACTGAAGGCCCAAGTAACGATAGTTATGGTTACTAGGGGGGTGCCTCTGGACGAGGTACTTCTGGAGGCCGTGGTGGCATGGTCGGGCGAGGCCGAAGCCAATTCATGTGTTACAATTGTAACCAAGCTGGGCATTTGGCTCACGACTGTTAGAACCCCACTATGACATGTCGGTATTGCCGCGCAGTAGATCATGTGATTGAGCAATGCCCCCAGTTGATAGCTAAGATTCAGGCACGACAGACTACCCCTACTCAGAACCTCCAGATGATTTCTGTGGAGCCCCGCCCTGCTGCGGCCATCAATGTCGTTACAAGAAGTGGAGTTACGACACACATCCAAAATACGCCAAACCGACCTGCCGAAGCTCTAGTTCGTAAGGCTCCTGAGAAAATACCTGCATTTGATATCATCAGAGAGAAAGAGACATTCATGGAGGCCAAGAAAGATTTTGATGGCCCTAGCCCACCCAGCGCGCTTGCGCAGCCTCAGTTGCCACCCCGTGAAGCTTCGCTGGATAAAGTAAGTATATTGTCTACCTTTTTGCAAATTTGCCTCAAACTTTTAAGAAATGAAGATGCTCTGAATGAGCTGCAGAACGTCATCGCTTCCTGTGAATCTCTGCAAAGCTGTGGTCGGAACAAAACTGTTCATCGAGTCAGTAGGACTGGCAGGGAAATGCGCTTGAATGCTCAGATAGGGGCATATGATATGACCGATGTTATTCTGGACTTAGGGTTCGATGTAAATGTTTTAACCAAACAAACCTGGGAACAAATGGGGAAACCTACCCTTGCCTGGTCCCCTATACAGTTGAGGCTAGCCAACCAGCAAAAGATTGTACCTTTAGGAAGATTCCTGGATCTCCAAATAGATATTGACGGAGTCAGCACCTTCGCGGACTTCAAAGTAATTGAGATCATTGATGACAGCAACCCTTACCTGGCCCTGTTAGGAATTGAATGGGCAATGGAAAATGTCGCAGTCATCAACCTAAAGAAGAGACAGATGGTCTTCGAAGGGAAAGACTTCAGGGTCATCCTACCCTTGGATCCTTCACAAGGGGAACGGTACACAAAGCCACTTCGACATGAGGATCAAGCTGATGTGGAACCCATCTCTACTATCACTGCGCAGGAAGAAGGGTATGAGGATTCTCCAGCCGCAGGGTGGGAGTCTGGTAGCTCCTGTATGACGGATTCTGAAGATGAATTAGAAAGTTGGCAACACCGTTTATCTGAGCACCATAGGGGCAGCAATGTATGCCTTACCAAGTCTCTCAGATGGGTCGACTCACAACCCAAAACTATACCTGTGTATGATGGTTTGACAGATCCTGAATCGTTTATTGTACAATTCTCGGATCAGATACCTAACCTACAGAAAATGGAGGCCCTGGAGTCAGCATTCAGAGCCACAGCAGTCAGATGGTGGACAAGCCATAAGAAGCAGATCCCTACCTGGGAAGCATGTCAGAAGCTCCTTCGCCTAAGGTTCTCAGACCAGTTGGAAAAGGCGCGAAGCAAGTTTGATGGGAAAACTTGCCCCCAGGACCACTTAAGCAAATGCTACGAGGCATGGAAGTATGTACCTCAGGATGAGTGGGTACATAGATTTGTGCACACGCTGGGGCCACTAGCGAAGAACTGGTACGCAGAGGCTGAACTTCACCAAGATACTGTAAGTTGGGACTGTCTTGTTCATAGCTTTATCAATACTTTCTCTACTAATGATGTCTGTCCAGCCCTAGATGCAGCTATCAGGATCATCCATACTAAGGTATTTAACGAACAAGAAGTGACAGAAAATCGCCCTGATTGGGCCACACAAGAAGCCCTCGCAGTTGAATGTTATAACTTCACAGTCGACGAGGAGGAGGACCCGCGCTGTCTTGATATCCCTGAGTCAAAAGGATACTGCGACGTGCATGGACTGACATTCGAAGTTCCTGAAGTGACACAGCCCTTGAAGACGCGCAC
Organism: Pseudotsuga menziesii; assembly: GCA_001517045.1. Lineage (NCBI taxonomy): Eukaryota > Viridiplantae > Streptophyta > Pinopsida > Pinales > Pinaceae > Pseudotsuga > Pseudotsuga menziesii. The sequence goes on from LPNX010865104.1 coordinate 19,646, forward strand.
AGTTAACATTGGATCCGATGCACAGCCTAAGTTTGCTACCATTGGCGACTATTGGGATGACGAGATGGTAAGCAAGGTAACTCAACTTCTCCACGAATACCAAGATCTTTTTTCCACAAAGTTCTTTGAAATGAAAGGTATCCTGGGAGATATTGGTGTAATGAAGATCCCCATGAAGCCTGATGCGAAGCCTGTGAAGCAGCGCCCTTATAGATTGAATCCAAAATACAAGGAAAAGGTTAAGCTAGAGTTGGATAAGATGATTGCTGCAGGCATAATCGAACCTGTTGAAGAATCTGAGTGGGTCAGCCCTATGGTCGTCCAGGAGAAAAAGACAAAGGGTGAAATACGAATCTGTGTCGATCTAAGGAAACTCAATGATGCCTGTCTACATGACCCTTTTCCCACTCCCTTTACAGATGAAGTGCTCAACAATGTTGGAGGTCAAGAAGTATACTCTTTTACCGATGGGTTTTTTGGCTACCATCAGATCTGAATTGCTCCAGAGGACCGACACAAGACAACCTTTGCTACTGAAATGGGATCCTTCCAGTATACTGTCATGCCCTTCGAGTTGAAGAATGCACCTGCCATATTTTCTCGAGTAGTCATCTCCGCGTTTAAGGAATACATACATAAATTCTTAGAAGTTTACTTTGATGATTGGACTATTTTTGGGCTAGTAAAAGACCATATAACTGGTTTGAGACTTATGTTGGACAAATGCAGACAGTACCAAATCTCCTTGAACTTAAAAAAGTGCATTTTCTGTGCACCCTTTGGCATTCTACTTGGTCATGTGGTATGTAAGCAGGGATTGATGATGGACCCTGTGAATATCGCTATTATTGTGAACCTACCACCTTCGAAGTCCGTTAAACAGCTTCGCACAACATTGGGTCACACCGGTTACTACAGGAAATTCATCCAAGGATATGCCAAGATTACCGCCCCAATGGAAAGGCAGCTAAAGAAAGATATTAAGTTCGAATGGACACCAGAATGCCAAGAAAGCCTCAACATTATGAAAGAAAAAATGGTCACTGCCCCTATCCTCGTATTCCCTGACTGGAACAAGGAGTTTCATGTGCATGTTGATGCATCCTCTATTGCTTTAGGTATTGTGCTCACTCAGCCAGGCGCAGGTAATATCGATCACCCTATCTCTTTTGCCAGCAGAAAGTTATCTACAGCAGAGAAAAATTATACTAAGACAGAACGCGAAGGTCTTGCTATGGTATATGCATTACAAAAATTTCGACATTATCTACTAGGATCTCATTTTAAGATGTTTACTGACCACTCTGCTTTGAAGTACTTGGTTAACAAACCTGTGCTAGGTGGAAGAATATGCAGATGGTTAATTCTATTTCAAGAATATGATTTTGAGATCATTGTTAAGCTGGGAAGACTTAACCTAGGACCTGACCACTTGTCGAGGCTCGAGTCAGGCGAAGAACCTACCAATTTGGATGAAGGCCTCCCCGATGCACAATTATTTGCTATCTAGATAGTTGATGAATATTTCCAGGATATTGCTCAGTATTTGTCTACAGGTATCCCCCCTCCAGAGATGACCACACAGTAGAAGAAGCAGTTGGTGGTTCGAGCCGTGGACTTCACTTTAATAGCAGGACAGCTATATAAAATGGGACCAGATGAGATACTGCGCAGATGTGTTTTGGAACACGAAAAACCTCTAATATTGGCTGAAGCACACTCTGGTGCAGCAGGAGGACACTATGTAGGCAAAGCCACAACGCAGAATATTTTGACAGCCGGCTTATGGTGGCCCACACTTCACAAAGATGCAAAAGAATATTGCCACAGCTGTGACATATGTCAGAGGATAGGTAAACCATCTAGGAGGGATGAAATGCCCCTAGCTCCGCAAGTAACATTGCAGGCCTTTGACAAATGGGCCATTGACTTTGTTGGTCCTATCAACCCCCCTGCGAAAAAGTCAGGAGCCAGATACATCATTACAGCAACTGATTATCTTACCCGTTGGGCCGAATCTCAACCAGTCAAGACCTGTAGCACTGCTACTGCTGCGAAGTTCCTCTTCGACAACATCTTATCCAGATTTGGGTGTCCCAAAGTTCTTATGAGTTATCAGGGGTCACATTTCCTGAACAGGACTATTGAATTATTGACTGAAGAATTTCAGGTGTATCATCAAAAGAGTATCGCATATCACCCACAAGCAAATGGGACTGTCGAAGATTTTAACAAAATCCTTGAGCATGCCTTGACAAAGGTTTGTAACGCTAACAGGAATGATTGGGATCTTCGGATTCTAGCAGTGCTATGGGCTTACAGAACTACTTGCAAAAAGTTCACAGGCCATACACCCTTTCGACTAGTTTATGGGCAAGAAGCTTTCATGCCCATGAAATACATTGTTCCTAGCCTCCGAATATCTGCTTTCACCGAGATGGATGACCCAGCCATAATCACAGCGAGACTGAAACAGATATTAGAACTTGAAGAGGATAGATTTGTCGCAGGATTCCAACAACAGGTGCAGAAAGCTTGAGAAAAAGCATGGCATGACAGACACATCAAGAAGACACATTTTCAGTAGGGTGATCTTGTGCTCCTTTATGACAGCAAATTCATGAAGTTCCTAGGAAAGTTTAAGACACATTGGAAAGGACTGTATGTAGTACAGAAAGTTACTAACGGGGGCGCAGTCCAGCTGGCTAAGTTAAATGGTGAGATTTTTCCCTCGATGATAAATGGGAGCCACTTAAAAAAGTACACGGACAGGCCAGGTACTCAGAATAGGAGGTAGCACCAAGCAAATAAGCGAAGATGCTCGTAGCATTATGGATTATCGTAGTCTGTTTTGTCTACAGGAGGCGAAGCTGCAAGTTGGTCATAGGTCGTAGGGTCAGACTGTGTCAAAGTCGAAGGTTGTCAAGGTGTGTCGCAGCCCAAAATGTGATGGATGGGACATACTGCATTCAGCGGCGCTGGCACGAGAGCTGCTCTCATTACTTGTCATAATGAGATTTTGGGAAAATCCGGCTCTATGTGGAGAAGATTTCTGGAACTTCGTCAGATTTGGCGTCATTACTGCACCATGATGACAAATCCTGCCTCAGGATTCTATAAGAAGCCATCTCGACCTGTGTTTTCTGTCTTAAGCACATCTGTGAGATATTCATCCCGAACCATGTCGAACGACTGTAAAGTTCAGGAGCTAGTACGGCAAATAAGGGACAGAGGTCTGCAGCACCTTCTGAGTACTCTGCCAGTACAGCCCTACTTGGCTAAGTACATCGATAGACAAGAGTTTGCTCTAAATTTGAAAAGACGGCCAGGAGTTTGCTCTAACGTAGAGCAACAAAGGGCATGAGGCCTCGCAGAAAGACTCTGGGGAATCTCGCCATGCAATCTTTCAGCATAGCAGAACCATGGCAACTATATTCCTTCTGCAGTGGGACACGCAATCCCAGGGGACCCCAAAGTTGTGGATGGTCAGGCATCGGAAATTGGAGTGAAGGATGGTGTTGCAAATGGATCGCGACGGCTTTCATCAGCAAAAATTCTGCAAAGGACAGAAGTACGCAGTCGGCAGCAGCATGGAGAGCTTTAGCAAGCAGTACACTATGCTTCGTCAGCGGAGTTCTGCCACCAAAGAAACTGAAGAGTGTCCCGGGACGGGCCACTGGTGAGTCTTAGGGGCCTATTGGGACGCGCACCCTAATGACCCTTAAGATGGATAACTCCACGAGTGTGGACTCAAAATAGTCTTAGGGGTGTCGGGGTTGAGTCAAAGTCTTCTGTAAGAAACCCATGGTTTAAGTCCAGGGTTTAGGGTTTGGGGTGCCCATGGTTTAAGACCATGGTTTTGTAAAATTGCGCAGGATAAATAAGCGCTTGTGTAAAGAAGAAAGGTTAGGTTTTATGATGTAAGAAAGACTAAGGCGAAGCTAAGGTTGACTTTGTAAGGAAAGGTTAAGTCCCAGCTGTGTGCGTGGATGACCTCTGTAGCTGTGTGCGCAGAGGGTTTTTGTAAAGAAGATTGAGGAAAGACCTGCAGCTGTGTGCGCAGGGGCTTGCTGCTATGTGCGCGACTTTTTAAGGACTGAAGGGATCTGCAGCTGAGTGCGCAGATCAAACTGTGGTTTTGTAGCAAGATTGAATAGAACACAGTTTGTGGACGTAGCCCCTACACTGGGGGTGAACCACATTATATCCGGTGTTGTGGTTTCTTGTGCTATTTCTGTTTCTGTTGTCTTTTATGCATTAATAACTGTATACATCTGATAAGTTAGATTGCTGCTAATATTTAACTTCGCTGTGAATTCCCTGTAGTGGGTTGAGCAAGTCACGACTGTTTATTTATCTGCGAAGTTGTATGTGAATGAATAGTAAAGCTTTATAATTAGTGATTAATAAGGTTATTAAAGGCTAAGGTATAGTAATCCCCCTATTTGCGTGCAGAAACTTGATTCTGCGGCACCCCATAGCTGTTTCAGGTGAGACTGCAACCTGCGCGCAGGTTGTTGCCGAAAGGGCCAACACTGTGGGTCTTTTGTTGGTGCGACACTAAAGGATTAAACCCAGGTCTGCCCTATTTCCCAACAAAAAACAAGAAACCTAGAAACCAACAGAAGAATCCTAAACCTACGACCAATGAGAATGACAAAGGGAAGAGGAAAGACGAATATCCCTGCTTATTGTGTGGAGGAGATCACTTCACAAAATAATTTCCTCGTCATGACAAAATTAACAAGTTTTTGAAGAGTAACGTTGCACCCACACTTCTTACTGATCCTTTTCCCTCTCAACAACAACTGATAGACCATATGTCTAATCAAGGGACCTCCAATTCCATGGAAGAAATCAGGATGATGTATTTCGAGACCATCAATTTGAGTACTCGTAGTCAATCATATGACAAGTCAGTCGAGAAGAAGGACAAAAATCCTTCTTCTGAGAAAGTTTCTTCAACTAGTTCTCCTCCATCCTCATCTAATGGCCCTCTGATGATCGAAAAACCTAATCTCGATTCAATTTTACAACCACTTAAGGATACCATCAGGAATTCGGTTTTCAATTCCAATGCCTGAGCTGCACAATTTTATAATGTTGTTGAAGATTTAGCTTAGGCACCTTGCGCAATGTCTACCCTTGAGGTGCTCCAGAGTTGTCTAATGTGGCGTAAAAACCTGCTAACAGCTTTGGGGGCTTTAGACCCAGATAATACCAACTTGATTCATTTCAACGTAGAGAACTATAAATCCATATTACCTCACCAAATCGCCTTCTGGATTGCATCTAGAGTAGTTGGGAGAAAGTTCCATTAGACTGTCTTGGATGAGGGAGCTTTGACATCAGTCTTGTTTATAGCCTATTTAAGAGATATTGGTTCTCCTGAGGTGATGAAATCAACTACAACTTTAAAATCTTTTGATGGATGAGGTTTCCATCCCCATGGTCTATTTCTAGCATTCTCTATCGAGCTTGGGGGAAACATTGTTTCCATTAAGGTGAAAGTGGTTGATGCCCTGTTAGATTACAATATTCTATTGGTGAGGAAATGGTTTTATGCTATGACCATTGTCACTTCAACAGTATTTAGAACTCTCCAATTTCCACATATGGGGAAGAATATTACTATTGATCAACTTGACTATTGTACCCCAGATGTTACGACCCCTATGGTGAATAAAATCCCTATGCTATGCCAGTCCCCTGAGTCCTTATTAGTCGATTGGTGTAGGTATGCTGAAAGACTCCACCCTTATGGGTGTGTTTCCATCAACCCCTCCTAGTATGGAACTGGTGATAGTAAATATGATTTCCACAATTGGCAATAGTACCAAGGGAAAATAAATTGTTGAGTCATCCTCCCTTGGCCCATATGAAGCAATGTATGATGCTATCCAATCCATTTCCAATGACCATTTTGATGACCTTAATCTCATGGCTTCGGATCCTTACCACTTACCTTACTAGTTAGAACCCTCTCTTCCCACTCTAGATTATCTCACACAGACTTTTCCTTCAAATGAGTCCATCATGGAGATCATGAGTGAGAGTGAACCCATATGGGAAGATCATCATCATCGATATTCTTTTCTTCCCAATGCCACTTCGGTGGGTTTTGACCTTGAATCACTTATCGATACTAATATTGTCACATATTCGCAAACACCTGTATTGTTTCAAAATAATGAATTCGAAGGAAATCTATGCAACATTACTAAAAGAACCCAAATTGACATATCAGTCAAACCTGGAACCATTGAGCATGTTTACGTAGCGAAGAACTTCTCAACAGAAGAAACTGAAGCATATATATAATTATTCAAAGAATTTCGAGATATTAAAACCTATCCCACAGCTAAAAATGTCAGACAGAAATTACATTATGTCCATCCCCGGAAGGCTACAGCTATTAAAGCCAAAGTAGAAAAACTTCTAAAGGTAGGATTTATTTATCCTGTACCCCTGACAGAATGGGTATCTAACATTGTCCCTGTGAACAAAAAGTAGGGCACCATTAGAATCTATATCGATTTCCAAGACCTGAACAAAGCTTGTCCTAAAGACAATTTTCCGACTCTGCATATCGATCAGATTATCGAAAACTATGCTAGAAGTGTCATCTTCTTGTTCATGGATGGATTTTCTGGCTATAATCAAATTGAGATATTGCCCGTCGATCAGCAAAAAATGGAATTCATATGTCCATGGGGAACTTTTTCGTATAGGAATTTACCTTTTGGCCTCAAGAATGTCGGAGCTACATTCCAGCGTGCCATGTCCTATGCGTTTCACGATATTAAGAACATTGTGGAGCCATACCTTGACATTCTCCCAGTGCATTTACAGCAATAGGAAGACCACCTTGGGCATCTTAGAGACATTTTTCTGAGATGTTGTCATTATAACATACAGATCAATCCACATATATTTGTTTTTTGCATTGAGACGAGACATCTTCTTGGCTTTGTGGTTTTTAAGGATGGCATCCAGATTGATCCAAAGTTCTATATTGTCCCTTCCTGCCCCAACAAATATTGTTGAGCTCCAAAGTTTTCAAGGGAAGGAAAACTTTCTCCGTCGTTTCATTTGCAATTTCACTCATAAAACGCACGGTTATATGCGTCTCCTGAAGAAGAACACTCCATTCTTCTAGGATGACTAGGCCCAGCGAGCCTTTGATAATATCAAGCATGATCTGACTCACTCACCCGTGATACACCCCCCAGATTATTCAAAGGACTTTCTCTTGTATAATTTTTCCTCCAGTACTACCATTGGAATGGTTTTAGCGTAGGAATATCCCAACGGTCAGGAGCACGTGATATATTATGCCAGTAAGAATCTCATTGATTCTAAAACCCTGATACTCATGTGTGGAGAAGTTAGAATTGGCTACGGTCATTGCTGTTCAGAAATTTTGTCATTACATCTTGCTTCGCACTACCATGGTACTTGCAAATCAAAACCCTATGTACTACATCCTGACTTGTCAAGTGCTAGGGAGAAATATTCCTGTTGGATTGTCATCCTGCAGGAATACGACCTTGAGTTTTCCAAGGCCACTTCAAAGAAATCCTTTGTCTTTGTAGAGCTAATGTGTGACCTTCCATGTGCTTTGATGGATATTGAGCCCAGTGATTCATTTCTAGATGAATTCCTAATATTGATAAGCACAACAGACCTATGGTATGGACATTTAATCATTTATCTCCAAACTCAAATATTTCATCCCAATATATCCCATGACGACCGTCATTGTATCCATCACCACGTGAAGTACTACCTTATATTAAATGATACATTAAACATGATTGGTATCGATTCAATTCTCCGACGATGCCTTACACATGAAGAGGCTGAATAGGTCTTTAATGATTACCACTCCAGAGCATGTGGCGGTCATCTTTCTAGGATGGCTACAGCCCAGAAAATCCTTTGCACTGGCTATTTCTAGCCTTCAATCTTCAAAGACTGTCATGAGGATGTTAAGAAATTCCCACCCTTCTAACATTTCTATATGAAAAAGTGCACCCACCCTACTCCTTTACACCCCATCATTGCATTTGGACCATTTTCCAAATGGGAAATTGAATTTATGCATTGTAATCCTACCTCAGTCGGGGGGCATGGTTACATCATCATAGCCATTGATTATTTTACAAAATGGGTTGAGGCTATGCCTACGTATGCAGAGGATGGTAATACTATCACCCTCTTTTAATTATTTAGTCACATGATAGCTAGGTTTGGATTCCCATAGTCTATAGTCACTGACCACGGATCACATTTCTAGAATCAGATGATGACCGAGTTAAGTACCAAGCTGGGTTTTCACCATGAAAAATCAACTTCTTACTATCCATAGGCTAATGGTCAGGTTAAGGACATTAACAAATTTTTAAAAACTATGTTGTGGAGGATGGTTGGAGATCATAAATCCAACTGGCACATGAATCTCTTTTTTGCTCTTTGGGCTTACAGGACTTCAGTAAAAAAAGCAACCGGTTTCACACCTTTCTAGTTAGTTTACGAACTAGAAGTTGTCCTTTTTATCCAATGCTGGATTCCGTCACTAAAACTTGCATTAGAACTTCTACCAAAAACTTCCACCAAGGAAGAGAGATTTATATACCTAACTAATCTTGACGAAACCAGAAGAGATGTTGCCTTTGCTAATGAGGCACATACGAAACGCATCAAGGCCCAGTATGATAAATATGTTTAGCCCCATGTTTTTAATGAAGGTGGCCTAGTTCTGACCTACGATTAGAAACATGACAAACTAGGTAAAGGGAAGTTTGAATCAATGTGGTATGGTCCCTTTCTCATTAGCAAGGTTTTAGAAAAACGAGGTTACGAGCTCGTGGATTATGATAGGATACCCTTCGAGAAACTCCACAATGGGTTGTACCTAAAGAGGTACTATGCTTAAATTATTTTTGTATGGTACCATGTATATATGTATGTTTTTGGTTCTCAATGTGTTGTGTCTTGATTCAATATGGTTTTGAGTTTAGTGTAAAAACTGTTTATACCATGTTTTGGTTATGCAGATCAGATGGTTTTTTACGGATTCGTTGATGGTGATTTCCGTCATACCCTAAACCTTGCTTCAACTGCTTGGGTTCTCTATTCCCCAGCTCATGACTTGATCAGTTTAGGAGAGGATTTTATCGGTCCCTCTACCAACAACAGCGTTGAGTATCAAGCAATAATAGGTCTGCTAACTAAGGCTACATCTCCATACATTCATGACTTGGTAGTGTTTATGGATTCACAATTAGTGGCTTGTCATCTAAACCATGTCTATACCATCAGAAACCCTGTTCTCCTCTGTTTGTTTCATAGAATGCATTTGTTAGAAATTTCATTCGAGTGTATCACTTACAGGAATATCCCTAGGTCAGATAATACAATTGTTGATTCGTTAGAAAACTACATCCTAGACTAGTATATTGCTCATCCATAACTTGTAAAATAAACATGGTTCATTGTAAAATAAACTGTAAATGACACATAAAACTCATGTAAATATGTTTTCCATTTGATACATATAAACACCGGTAATAAGTCTGTATATATCTCTATCTCTANTACATCATGCAGTCCACCATCTAATGATTCTCATGATAGCACATGATGGCCTGTGCTACCCTGCGAAGTAGCTAGCTGAAGCGACTTGGCACTACTGCAATGTGTCTCTTAAACCTCATGGGGAGGTCATCTATAGATGCTTTATGAATGTCAAGTGTCAGCCACTCTAAGTTCTCCTCCAGCTCAGTAAGGTGGTCATCACCTCTGTGAAAAAATTGAGCCCTAGATCGTCTATTTATAGGAGAGGCACAAGGGATTCACCTGTTGACCAATATCCTAGCACGTTAGTTCATATTGCGGTTTTTAAATTTCTTAAAAATAAGGCCAATATATTGCATGTATTGGGGGGGATGAGGGGTTTATGGACGAGGGTTATGGGGTTTTATAAGGATTAGGGTATAAAAATGGGTGGTGGGTAGGTTTCAGGTATTGGGAGGGGGTTTCAACAAAAGGATTTCAGACCAATATCTATAGAAATTAAGGGTATTCTTTAATATTCCATGATTGCACGTGCTATGTGAGAGGTTCACTGAGTGAATCCCCCATGAGGAGAGGATCCTCTAGGATGTGCACCACCAACATCTACATGTAAATTTTAGGTCTTGTTACTACGCATAAAAAACATAAAATATTAAAATATTAAAAACATGATCAACATTTCAGGGTTTTGCTTCTTACCAATATCCCTCCACTGAGCACCAAGCGGTAGTGGTAGATCGGGGTCACGTCTGAAATCAGTCCATTAGAGGAATTTTGGGGTCTAAAATGGGCCTCCTAAAGAAAATAATAAAATAATATTTATTAATTTTGGAGGAAGAAAGAAAAAAACTACTTTTTGTGTTCGTATTTTCGACATATCTCCCCGTGTTTTTACCCAGATTTCAATCGAGAGAGCTCATTGGATGCAAAATTTGATTCTGCATCCAATGAGTACCCACACTGCATACTTTTGATGGACCCTGCTACCCCAAAAATAAGAAATACCTGGAAAAAAAAGTGATGATGATGTCATCATCACTTTTTTTCAGGTATTTCTTATTTTTGGGGTAGCGGGGTCCATCAAAAGTATGCAGTGTGGGTAGTCATTGGATGCAGAATCAAATTATACATCCAATGAGATCTCTCGATTGAAATCTAGGTAAAAACAAAGGGAGATATGTCGAAAATACGAACAAAAAAAGTAGTTTTTTTTTATGACAAATATGTCAATTCAACCATTATGGTTGACTCATTTTACTGAAATTATATTAGTTCTTGAATTCCAACTCACAAGAACTTATTTTGGCATGTTTTCTTATAAGGCCCATTTTAGACCCCAAATTTCGTCTAATGTGTACGTAGGCATAGTCCTCTTTCATGAGGATCCGGTCTCGCAGCCAACGGAAGAAAGAGGCCTCGAATTTCACCTTGGCTCTGCCACCATGTGTACGAGCCATAATCTCTACCCACCTCAGCATGCATTGGTCTCTATCCCTAAGATCAGTAAAGATCACCTAGGGTCTCATGAGACACACCCTCTCAAATAAGAAGCAGACTAAGATGGACCCATAGCAAAACTACTTTAGTTCTCCTTGCTAACATTTTGTCAGTTGATCGTTGAAAATGGGAAGAAGTGCTTCTTCCCATTTGAAAACTGTAGGGGACATAGCCTCTAGGGAATACAAAATATGTACCTGGGATTCTTGATCAGGCCCTTGGATTCCATCCATCCTCTGCATGGTGAAAAGAACAGTATTAAGTGGCATATCCATCCCTGATGGGGATATTCTTACCTGACGTTCTCGTGCCAGACTAGAAATGGAAATCCATTAGCTCTTGAGTAGTCGTGTGCCCTCCTCGGGAACCAGTGAGAGAGATAGGGGCCCCTCATCTAGAAATCCCTGTCAAGAAGTAGATTTCTTCCACCTCTATGGTCAAAACATGGCGTCCTACCTCAAAGTATTGTAGCTCTGGGTTCCACATTTGTAGGATATATTCTAGTAAGCGGGGATGTGAAACCATGCTATGGGTCCAGAAGAACTTCAAAAGGATACAACCCCATAGGGCACCCACACAACTTGCATCTCTTGCGGCAGTGGCATCATCTTCATCGTTTTGTCTTTCCTTCCAAATAACCATTTTTTTATCAGTTAAACCTGCCAAAAACATTTTAAAATCCATTTAGAAGAATTTCCCACCAATAAATTTACTTAGAAACTTTTATTTTGGCCGACCCATTAGTTTTTTGAATCCCACGAACGACACTAACTCTGCCTAGTTAAGATAGAGCGGTGCCACCTCCTGTGTCAAACTGAAAAATGTGTGGTCTATATAGGGCACCACCTTTCCCGTAAAGGAAAAAGCATGCTGCCCGACATTATGCTTTTAGGTTTGGCCTATTAGCTCAAAAAACCATCAAAGTTAAAAATTGGAAACCATGAAATAAAAGAGGAGGGTTTTAGTTGTTACCTGAAGCTGACAGTGTGAAAAACGGACAGTGGATGCTCTCGTAATCTCCAGCTGAAGTTTTGGCTCCAAACTAGCCAAAATGCTTTCCAAGGTTGGTAAATAGTGAAATGAATTGTTTTTTACTATTTACTTAGGATTTTATAACATTTTTTAAGGGTTTTTTATGTTTTAAAATTATTTTTATAAAAATACCCTTTAATATAGTTTATAAAATTCAGTTTTTGGAATATTTTGGGAAACTAGTGGTCGTTTAAGTCTTGCTAGGACAAAAATAAGCAGTAATGTCTATAGGGAAGTTTGTTTTTGAATTTTTCATACTTCTAAAAATGGGAAAAATTCCATGAGTGTTTGTTTTGATACTTTGGTCATGCTCTTAAAAAACCTAGTATCAAATTTCCGAGTCTTTTTCTGATTCTTTTCAGGCTCGTAAAACCCTTCATCGTGAAAAGAGACCTAATGGAATCTCCTTTAAACTTTTTTTGGACTCCCTAAATATGAAAATATTGTCGAGTACTTGTCTTCTTCATACTCGTAAAATTATTTGAAGAGTCATCTCTCCGATGGTAGCTTATCTCTTTTTTCATTTCAGATGGACTATTTACGAAAAAGGAACACTCCAGTCAATCATGACTGGAAGAGTTCTCTTGGGTATTATTTTACACTTTTTCGGTCCTAGAGAATAAATCATACAAAAATGATCCTTTGGAGTATTCTTTTTTCTTCGTTCAGACTCTCTAAACATGAACAATTCCGAGTTTACTTGGACTTGTTAAACTAAACACTAAGAGACCCTTTTTGGGAACGAACCCCTCCTTTCTCAAGTTTGTAAAACATATGAGAATGGACTTGTCTTAAGAAGAGATACAACGAGTGTTTGTTACCCTTTGAACTCATAAAAATGAAAAAGAGGTACTCATAAATCATGATGGAAGAATTAAGGGAAGGGAATCAATTTATTTTGCAAATAATATGGTAGTTTGTCGTCACCTTTCAACATGGCACTTGTCTGCATTTCATTCAGTCAATTGGGTAAATCAGCTTTTCTCTGAGTTGATCCACTTTCATGAGTCATGTCACTCCTTTGAGTCTTTGAAAGAATGCACTATCCATTGTCACATCATGTTCCACCTCATCGAGTCAATGATGCCAAGTCTTTTGTCGTGTTGCTCGATGTTCAAAGGGAAGTTAGAAGTTTACTTATGCAGTTAAAACAACCTTTGTGTCAGTACTTTTGAGTCAGTCCGATGGTTGCATTATCTACAACATTCCAAAAAAAAATTCCAAGTTTTGTGTCCATGATGTGGGATTCGTCATGGCCATCCTTCGACGAGCCTATTCCTGTCGACATCAGCTCATTATCCAGGAATTAGTCTTAGAAACAAGGTTAGTATCTTGAGATTTGTATGCCTTAATGACATATTCTCTCGCTCTTGACATAGGTTCACATCATTGACCTTTGATTGAGAGATTCGATTGAGTGTTTGACATCAAAACATCTTTTCACACTTAGTAGATTGTACTAGGGTACCTTGGGAATCATTGACATCAATGGTGATCTCCCTCGCACTTGTTAACAGCTCACATCATTGACTGGTAATCAAGTGGTTTCTACCATGTTCAACTTTAGATCATTGTAATCACATGGATAGAATTGTACTTTGTGGAAGACGAGATGAAGAACCTAGGTATCTATTGAAAATCACTCATATCTTTCTCCCCAGGTTACGATGGAGTATATTGTATGAAGTACCAACATGGAACCACATTTGTATGGTCATGGCTATGCTCAAATTTATGTCTATATGACATAGATCTACATTGTATATCTAGTAGCTATGTCCAAGTTTGAGTCCTTTATCACATGGATCTACACTATATTCTTGTAGGCATGTTTGTTTATCTCTCTCATGGATTTGCCTTGTATTGGTCTGCAGCCATGATGAAGACACATTTTCTCATGATTCAAAAGTATTAATGTATTGTAGATGTTTGGTTAATGATCTTCGCTCAAGTTGAGTCTTTCCTCGAAGTGATAACTTGCTCTTTCAAAGCTCTCGCCTATTGCATCCCTCTAGCCTCATGTTTTGGGGAGCATTCTGTTACACCTAAATCTTGTCATGTGCATGTGATGAGATCCCAAAATTTAGTGTTTACCTCAATCCCAAATTATGAAGCAAGGACATTGGTCTAGACATCAAATTTACAAATGAAAATATAGCACTTCTTCTACCCTTTAGTCAAAAAGCAGTACCTTCTTCAGCACCTCTTGTAATATGTTGGTAGTAAGCGGTGGCACCACCTTTACCGTTTGATCAATACATGATTTTTCCTAAAACCGCTCTATCATGGTGAAAAAGAAGCGGTTCCCTTGGTAAAAGTGAAAAAGAGAGGTTCTCATGAAGCTTCTCGAAGAAGGATTCGTGGCACCCTTATCCCTGATCACTAGGGCGAGTTGGGCTTGAGATCCATTCTTGTAGGATCTCCTAGCCACCTCACCCACCAATTTCTCAACCATCTCTATCCATTCCAAGCATATAAAATCAAGCTCAATCTCCATGGTTGAGGAGAGAGTAAAGTTATGTTGTTTCTTTGATATTCTGGCCTAAATCAGTTAAGAGAGCTTGAGGGAGAAAGTTGGAGCTATTGGGGATGAGATGTTGGCTTTGTGAAGGAGTACATCGACACTAAGGCATAGGTTGTAAACTTCTTCTCTATTATCTAATGCAAAATTGGTTCCCTTCCCATAAAATATATTGTGTATTATCATATGTTTTATTATTGAATTCCTTAGTCATCAATATAGAATAGTGGATTGTATTCTGGTTATGTTTGATCTTGTTTGTTTTTTTTCTTGTGATTATATAGGCACATCCATGATGGATCATCTTTGTATGAAACAACTATACTAGTGCATCAAAGAGACTTGATTCCAGATATCCACCCATTCTAGGGAATTTCTTCCAATCTTGTTGTGTACCATTTGTTCTAGATCCGAACCATTCATACAAGAGGAACGGATCCTATCCACAGGAGGTGCAAACTTTATAGCTACATGCACCCTCCCCTTGACACCACAGATCATGTTGACACCAGTCTAACCTATTGAGACAATGTCAAACCCACCTCCTGGTACACAACTGATTGTTTCTACATCCACTCCTACCTCCCCTCCTCCCACAAAGGCTAAGGGAAAGGCATCCAAAGCCCCAAAAGAACCATGCCCTCCTCCTACATGTGCTTTATGTGATTTCCAAGGTCATGCGACTCAGAATTTTCTTGATTTTCTAATCCTTCGCACTCTATGCGCATAGTAGTTGAGACTAATGATGCTCCAGTTTTCAACGTACCAACCATAAATTTGATTAAAAATAAATCACTCTAAACCAACCATCCATGTACAGTTTGTGGCCTATATGGTAATTATTCCGACCATTTCCCAAAAATTCCCGAGTACCAGTCACTCCTTAGTGACCTTCGCAAGCACTCCCGTGAGGCTGAAATCACCATCCTTGAGGAAATACACTCTCCAAATTCTTCCTCAGACACCAATCACAAAATTTATATGATCTCTACTTCTAATATCACGTTCCCCTCTTCGAGCGCAAAATATCCCTTGATCTATCCCAACACCACTTTCATTGTGACAGAGAGATCCATAAAACCAGCACCAGTTTTACCTCATTTCACCAAGTTCACAGTGTGGAATCAGTTCTTCCCATTGAATTCCAGATTCTGTCACTCCTCCTTACCCTCGAACTTCTACCAGATAATTCACCGTTAGAAAAATGACTACTTATGCTTGAACATACCGATGAGGACTGTCGCACTACTCTCTAAATGATCAAATCGACTAAGACCCAGTTGAAGTCCCATTATAAATCCCACATCCACCCATGTACCTTTAACGAGGGGGACCTTTTTCTCATCTATGACAAAGCCCACGATAATATTGGAAAAGGGAAGTTCAAATCCATGTGGTATGGCCCTTATGTCATCCATCGATGTCTCATCAAGGGGGAATATCTCCTCGCTAACTATGATGGTCACCTCTTGAAGAATTTATGCAAGGGTCTCTACCTCAAGAGATTCTATGACTAAGGTCACCCACCATGCATACCCTTGTATCATAGTTTTTCTTTCTTGTTTTACATCATTTTTACCATGAGTCTCATAGTTTGTTTCCTTGGTTGTTCCAGATGGATCCTACCTTTCCTTTTTATGTTGGTCATTAGAGGAAATTTCAACTCAAAATGGGCCTCATAAAATGAACTAATAAAATAATAGTTAAAATAATAAAATAATATTTATTAACTTTGGAGGAAGAAAAGAAAAAAACTACTTTTTTGTTTGTATTTTTGACATATCTCC
>LPNX010865104.1:44804-97554 GCA_001517045.1 Pseudotsuga menziesii
GATATCAAGTGGTGAAGTCATTGCAAAAGGAGTTGCAAATCATACTTCAAAGGTATACATGTTCTCACACTTCCTACCCTACTCAAACCCCTCTGCTCTTCTGATTCATGCTAATGAGGCAAGCAAGATTTGGCATGAAATATTTGGCCATCTTAACTATAAGTATATTTCTGATCTTAGTGAAAAAGAAATCGTCATAGGGTTACCAAATATTAAGTTTTCCAAAGCAGTTTGTCAAGGTTGCATCTTAGGAAAACACCCAAAGCATAAATTTGAGAAAGCTAGTCATGAGAGAACCTCTGCACCTCTTGAGTTGATCCACAGTGATGTTGCTGGCCCATTTCCTCATATGTCAATGAGTCAAGACAAATATGCATTGACATTCATAGATGAATTTTCCAGGTACTGCTGGGTTTACTTCCTGAAACACAAGTCTGAAGTTTTTGGCCTCTTCAAAGTCTTTAAGGATTTGGTTGAAAACCAGTCTAGGAGGAAACTCAAGGTCCTCAGATCTAACAATGGTGGTGAGTATGTCAAGTCTGAGTTCATTCAATATTGGGCAGATGTAGGTATTCATATGTAGCATTCTATCCCTTACACACCACAGCAAAATGGTGTTGCTGAGAGGAAGAACAACTCACTGAAAGAGATGGCAACCTGCATGATGGAGGCTAAGAATTTTCAACCAATTTTTGGGCCGAAGCTATAAACTGTGTAGCCTATATCTAGAATAGGGTAACTCATAAATATCTTGATGGTATGAGTCCTTTCGAAGCATGGAGTGGGCACAAGCCAGATGTGACCCATTTCAGGATTTTTGGCTCGAGGGCTTGGGCTAGAATTCCAACAGAAAAGAGGAAGGCTTTGTAGCCCCAAAGCCAAGAGTGTCTATTTGTTGGGTAATTTGAAGATTCAAAAGGGTACAAAATGATAAATTTGAGCACAAACAAATCCTTCATTGAAATGTGTGTTCAGTTCCAAGAAGAGCCTTTAGCAGCAATGGAAGTTGGAGAATCCTCTTCACCACCAGAACCATTGAATGTAAGTGAAGAGATAGTTGAAATTGATGATTCTGATATGTCTGATAATGATGATTTAATTGCAGATCCTAATATTCCTACAAGACCAAAATTGGTAGCAAAGACCATTCATGCAGTTGGAGAAATAACTAGAAATCCTAATGATCCTAGGAGGACTAGATCTCAATTTGAGAGTGCTCTGTGCATGAAAGACCCCTTGTTTGCAAAGAAATGCTATATGATGGTTGAATCAGACCCACGGACATATGAAGATGCAGCACATGATCCAATATGGCAAACATCCATGAAAGAAGAGTTCAGCTCACTCCAGAAGAACAACACTTGGGAGCTGGTTGATCTTCCCCCGGGGAGGAAGCTAGTTCAGTGTAAGTGGGTTTACAAAACCAAATTTTCTACTGATGGTTCACCTTTGAAATATAAGGCCAGATTGGTAGCCAATGGATACTCACAAGTACATGGCATAGACTACAATGAGACCTTTTCAGCAGTGGAAAAGATGGACTCCATCAGGCTAGCCTTAGCCATTGCAGCTTCGAAGTAGTGGGAGGTTGTAACGTCCTCGACCCTCCGACCGGAAAAGAGGATGCTACCATGGAATTAACCATCCAGGATACTAGCCCCATGAACATGTGAATTCATAAAAATGCTGAAAACAAGATGCACTGAAGTGGAACATACACAGATGCAATTATTTATCATACACATCGGAAGCAAACATACATTCCTACAAGCATTCAACATGTTCATCACATTCATTAATAGGAAATATGATTGCAGAAATAAAATATACAAGATCACTTATATTATGAAGAACTCGTTCCGCAACCAGCCACGTCACTGCAACGTTCCACCCAACCATAGGCCAACATGCTCATCAATCTCTCAGCAACGTTGCCACCCTCGAGCTGAGCATGATTCTCCAAGGAATAAGGAACAAGCAGGCTTATACATAGCCAAGGATACACAAAACATAGCCAAGCCAACACAGTTGGGTTTATCAGGCCATCAACAAGACAACCAAGCCAACATGGTTAGGTTTATCAGGGCATCCAGGATTTGAGAAAGGTTAAATGCTAAGATGGTGAGCTCATCACAGAGCTAGGAACACCTACACCAGAACTAGCCTGACTTCTAAGACACCCACACACACCCAACACAAGGAATCAGTCCCTTCTCTACTACACAGTCCCTCAGGCCCTGCATTCCCTTCCAGTGCTATTCATGGGTTGTGGAGAAGAAATCCAACCCTCTAGCTCTATCTGTGTGGTTTCCAAACCCACTAGGTTTATCAAGCAAACCAAGCCCCCATCCCTGCTCCCAACACAGTCCGAAGACCAACCATTGCACACATGCAAATAAATCAGCTGTCACAGCTTAAACAGGGGAAAATGAATCCAAACAGTCTACGGCATCCCCAAAGCGTAACATCATACACAACCAACAAACGCGGGGAACAACAACCCATTCCGCACAATCGAAGCCACTGGGGAAAACTTACACATACCACACTGGGGAAGAAATTACAGTCTCCTAGCCTATGTGTGAGAGAAACTTGCACCAGACCCCAAAATACAGAGGGAAAAACATATGCACGAGCCACAAATCAGCAAGGAAAACTTACACACAGTCCCTGAGCGTAAGATGGCTTTCTACAGGAAATCCGTGGGTGATAGTGACCGAACAGCTCCCAGCTTGCTGCGTGAGTAACAACAACGCAGAACCCAGTGCGTGAAGGAATATTTACACCCAATTCCAAAAATGGGTCGAGAACATACCCGATTCCTTGTAGTGGAAAAATGTGAATGACAGTGGAGGCGGCTTATCTCTCTTGGATGCGTGAGACCAAAACAGGAAGAAGCCTGTGTGCGGGAGCAATCAGACTATCATGAGGAATGAATTAGAAAATGGAGCTAATGCATAGTGGAGAGAGTGAAAAATGAGGGGCATAGTCATTCTTCTTGTCCATCGTGAGGTTCAATCCACTGGTGGAGTGTGCATGTGGGCAAGGACTAACAGCCCTGCCACACTCCACCCCCAACAATAACTGCCCCAACTAACAGTAGCAGTTCTTAATGGTGGTGGTTGGATAAAACAAGGGAAGGTGACATATGGCTTTTTCTCTCATTGGCTCAAGGTTTGACATTCCCCCACCCTTATCCTTGTGAAAATCATGCCCTTTTCATTATGGTTGCCGCGAACATAGCTGGTCGGGTTCATTTTAATTAAAAATGCATATTTACATGATGACAAAACTTAATATATGCCACATGCCCCAATATACCATCAGCGACAATTTAAATCTGAAACATAGCATAACCAATCAATGGTGGGGCCTTGGCCTTTAGCTCCGCACCATGATCATTTACAATATGTACATCATGTATACTTAATGCAATGGGGTCAAAACCGAGGTGTTACAGAGGTACATCACATGGATGTGAAGTGTGCTTTCCTGAATGGAGATCTCACTGAAGAGATTTACATGCAGCAGCCTCAAGGATTTGCTACTAATTCATCTCTTGTGTGCAGGCTAAAGAAGTCATTGTATGGGCTTAAGCAAGCCCCCAAGGCTTGGTATGCCAAGATTGATAGCTTTCTGCTATCACTGAATTTTGTTCGATGCAAGTCAGATCCAAATGTCTATTTGAAGCTGATTCATGGTTCATTAATGATTATTGTTTTGTATGTTGATGACCTTCTCATTACAGGAAGCTCAAAGGATGAAATTTCCTCCTTGAAGGATGCAATGAACCATGCATTCTCAATGACTGATTTGGGCTTATTGAGCCAATTCTTGGGGATCGAGATTGCTCAAACCATAAAAGGAATAAAAGTACATTAGTCCAAGTATGCCTTGGATTTGCTGAACAAATTCAACATGAAGGCTTGCAAGCCAAGCAAGACTCCCTTCCTTTCAGGAGTTAAGCTTGAAGAAGCTGATTCTTCACCTATGGTAAACAATACACTGTATAGGCAATTGATTGGATGTTTGTTGTATCTTACACATACTGAACCTGATATTTCTTATGCAGTAAGTGTGGCTTCAAGATACATGGATCATCCTCATGAGATCCATTGGAGAGCAGCCAAAAGGATCCTTAACTTTGTTCAGGGAACAAGGACTCATGGGATCTTCTACAAAGCTAAATCTGATCTTGATTTGATTGGGTTTACTGACAGTGATTCGGCAGGTGAAAACACAGATCAAAAGTAAACATCAGGATATGTGTTCATGCTTGTTGAAGGACCAATCAACTGGTCAAGCAAGAAACAAAGTGCCATTGCACTCTCATCTACAGAAGCAGAGTACAGAGGAGTTGTAAATGCAGCAACTTAATGTTTATGGTTGCAGGGGTTACTTGGTGAGTGTGGCTTCGAATAATAATACTAAACTACTATATATTGTGATAATCAAAGTAACATTCGAATCTGGAATGATCTAGTTCAGAGACAGAGAACCAAACACATTGAGATCCATATGCACTACATCAGACAACTTGTGCATGATGGCACCATCCACCTACTCTTTTGTTCATCTTCAGAACAAGTAGAAGATATGTTCACCAAAGTTTTTTGTGAGAAGGCATTCAGCAATCTCAAATCACTGCTAGGGATTGCTGATCATGCTGTGAAGCATGAGTGATGACAATATTTTCAAATTTTGTTTTACTGCCCATGTTTAAGGGAGGATTTTTCCCACTGGGTTTTTGCCTCTTTCCTTGGTTAAATGGACATGCAGTATGTAAAGGGTGACTAAGCCTTGTTGCTAGGCCCTATAATTTTTTGATATTTTACTCATAAGTCAAGCTTAAGGGGGGGTGTTAGAATAATCAACCCATAGTTAGTTACCTTAGACATTAATTAATCCAATTTTTTTCTTATTTGCCTAGTTTCCATATTCCACCTTATGCAAGTTGTCCTCCACATCTCCAAAGTGGTCAAACTTGCTAAATTTGAGTCATGGAGTGCTTGGGAAACCACTTGGAATCAAATCTTATTTATTCCTGGCCTTCCTAGCACATGTCCACTTTTCTTGCTTTATTGCCTGCTTTTGCTGAGTTTTAAGGCAATTGGGAAAGTTTGACTAGGTGAAGTTAACTTGTTTTTTGTCCTCATCATACTCCACTCTCTTCTCCTCAGAAAAGCATGTATGAGTTGTCCTTCCATCATCTATTAGCTTTCCTAATTGATTTTTCCAATTTGTGAGCTCCTAGACAGATTTGGAAACTGCTTTATGCACTATGGGGGATTTGCTTAGATTCAGTAAGTCTGCTTTTGACCAAATTCGAATGGAATCCTTATGCATTCGAATCTCTCATGTAATTATTTATTGTGGCAGCCTATGACTTCACAAGGTTGGCTATTGTACACTTATTCAATACAGATTAGTGTTCTGCTCGATATTCAGTCTCCTTTGTGTGTAATTTGCATGTGTAATTGGCAATTTTTGTGAGTGTAATTGTTTTAACACCTGGGTTCAATTTCCACATTATTCCATGAAATTCAATCTTGTCCTCTACTTGAATTGTAGATTCTTTTGACTTCCCTGCTTGAACTGTAGATTCAAAGGTAGTGTACACATTTTCATGTTTGTTTGTCCTCCAATCACAAACAAAATGTAGTAAACAATTTACATGTATTGTGCAGGAATATGACAAGGACTCAAATTTTATGTGTGGGGCATATTACAAGGACTCAAATTTTATGTATTGTGCAGGCAATTTTCTTGAAAAAAAAGGTACAATGTGCTCCTTTTTCCAAAGGAATTGGGACCCCAAAACATAGCCTCTACTTGAAAGTCAATCCTCTACTTGAATTGCAGATTATTGACTGACATGCTTGAACTATAGATTCAAAGGTAGTGTACACATTTTCATTTTTATTTGTCCTCCAATCATAAACAAAATGTAGTAAAGGATTTAAATGTATTGTGTATGAATCTGACAAGACATACAACTCTTACCACAAGGACTCAACTTTATTTGTGAGGCTTCAACTTTATGTGTGAGGCTTCAATGTTTTTTTGTGGATTGACTTATACCAAGCATATCACGTGGTCTCTCTTAATCCAATTTAATATCATGTGGCCTTATCATTGCTCTAGATCCAACACTTAACTAAACTAGGTGATTAATAATTCTCACATGAATCTTATGTAATGCTTACTTTAATCCCTTCATTTATATATGGGCCCATGGGAATCATAACTAAACTAGGTGATTAATAATTATCGCATGAATCTTATGTAATGCTTACTTTAATCCCTTCATTTATATATTGGCCCATGGGAATCATAACATACAGTGTCTAAAAAAGACATTTAAGATGCTCAACTCTCATACTTTATGTTGGAATTCCTCTAAATGTTATGGACAAACTTTTATTGATTTGCGAAAGTGTAATCTCTTTATTATACTAAAGCAAGGCGACATTATAATTCTGGTATTAATGTTATTGTGAAATTACTATTTAAGTGTATCCACGAAGTTGATAATCATATGATTGAAGAAGTGTATGGTGGTCATATTTTGACTCACTCCAAGAGGAAAAAATGTAAGAGATTTAGCTAAAGCTTCGAGCTCAACTAATTGGACTATAGAAAGAAAATACTTGTATTGTTTTATTTGTATTAGAATCACTTTAGGGAGTTAAGTTGGTATATATGTGAAAAAAAAATCTCATATATGTGAAAACAAAATCTCAAACCTCTAAGTTAGTAGCTAGAGTTTGTATAGATATGGATATCAAAGGAGATATTCGAGGTTTAATGGGAATATTTTGTTTTTGGTCCGTTGTCAATTAACTAGATCCTAGATTATGATAATATATATTTTTGGTGCATACCATGTAGGAATCATGGTCATATCAAAAAATATGGCTCTAGTGGTATTTTCCATGGTGAGTAGAAAGTGAATACTAAATGATATAGTGTATAGTCTCCTTTGGGAATTCAAAGTTAATGTAGAAAGTGAATACTAAATCATGTTGTGTATAGTCTCTGTTGGGCGTTCAAAGTTAATGTACATGGGAATCTTAGAAATGGAGAAAATACATAGATTATTCAAGGAGAAAAGAGGAAAACATGTTATGATTTTTATGTATAGCAAATTCCAAAATATTATCATAAAATTAACCAAAATAAATTAGGTGTTATGGTTCGCTTTAAACAATTCCTTGATGTGGAGGTTGGAAACATTAAGAGCGTAATATTGGTTTTTACACATATAGAGAAGGTAAAATGTATTAGAACATAATTATTCATGAATGGAGATGGAGAATGGTCAATCCTTGTTATCAAGTTGGACTAATTTTAGCCTAATCCATTTCAAAGATAGGCCAAAATTGGTAAGTCCAAAGTGAAAAATTGGGATTTCTAAAGTGTATAATCTGGTTTTGAATGTTCCAATATCAGATTCCAAAATTACAAATTTAGTTTTATAAAGTGAAAATTAAAATACCAACTATACAAAATTAGATTCTGAAAATACAAATATAAAATCATTGATTATTGTTTGGTTCAGTGTTAATTGATTTTATGAATGTGGGAAATCCCACTCATGCTCAAAGTTCTACACAAAGAGTGCAAGGAAAAAACCTATGACTATTTTTTATCAACCAAACATAAACGTATATAGATTTACATCAATAGTAATGATTCAACAAACTAAGAAATAAAATATCAACAAGCATCTAAAAATTTGTAACCAAGCATAATTATAGAGATAGCTGGAGATAGGAATTCAACTACTTCATGAGAATAGAAAACCAAAAAGGAATCGACAATAATATCCTATGTGCACAAACAAGAGAAAAAATAATATGATTACTAAATACTAAAAATCTCAATTATTTCTGAAGCCCTAAGAATCCATGCCATTCTCCCAACAACAAAAGTGTTAGCCTCCATAGCATTGTGGATAGGTTTACTAGATAAAAATTAAAGAACAATTTTTAATTGTAGGAGCAATTTGTTGTGGTAGGCCAATTGTATTGTAGTTAATATACTTAATATTATCTTTGATCAGTAGAAAAGTGTTTTTAATGCATCGTTATTGGGCCTTACAATCATATTAGTAAGGATAACCAAGAAATAGACCACTACAATCCATATTGATCACATCACAAGTGACTTTATCCACAAATTTAGGACCAAAACAAAATCTGATAGTACATGTGTGCATGATCTGGGAATAGGAACTATGATCCTTCCATCCAAGTTCATAAGGATGAAGATGAGGGTCCACCAAAAAACACAACCTAGTGATCATATATTTGGTAATCAAGTTCTCTTGTGAGCCATTGTTGAAGATACAAGCACTATATAAATCATGGAAAAGATGTGCACATGTGAAGATCAAAATATCTTGGGCTTTCATGGGAATGGAGTGTTATAGCAAGGTGACCTTGTTGAGTCCCTGTAACTCTTCATAAATCATGTCTGTACTAGAAACCTCAATGGGATCATTGTTGTCTTCCTAATCATGAGATGTACAATCAAAATTTTCTTCTTCAGTTTGAAACATTTAGACTTATCATGCCATTTTTTCTTACCATACTAACAAAACCTAGTAAAAGAAGAAAAATTTTGTGAGAATAATGAAGACCCTCTAATATTAAGAGGTGTGGGATTTGAAGGTGTAGATCTGGAAACAATGGAGGAGGATGAATGTTGTTGAATTCTACACTAATATAAAAAAACTTCTATTTGACTAGTTATCCCTAATTATATGTGGAATCAAGGGTGGTGATTTCCACATAATTGAGCTCATGATACAAGTTTTCATGTGATCCACGTTTAAACTTGAGGATAGGTTTTTCAAGTAGCCCAATGATGCTAAAAAGAACTCATAATTGGTTGATTTGGTGCATATATTCTTGCATAGGCATGTTGAATCCTTCATGTAGGAAAATCCACTTGATCTTCATATCATATTTATAGTTGTAAGGATAGAAGGTGAGACTAAGGACTTCCACAATCCCAATACAAGAGGTGATTGAGTTTAAATTCACTGCACATTTTGCAACCAAAACCTTACTAAACCATGTGAGTTTCAATTTTTCAAATGGAACCTCCTCGCCATGGGGAACAAAAATATAATGGAACCAAGATTCCATGTCAAGGATTGAGCTATTTAGAACTTTCATATTGCAAGACCCATTATAAAGGTGCGCATCACATTTTGTGTTTCGATGAGATGGCTTATTGAGGAAAATATTGTTAACCTTCTCAATTAATGAGGAAATGATATTAGCAAGTTTCACAACCTTTCCAACAAGCATCATTCTATTTGTGGTTGTATCCATTGTCTTGAATGCAAAGGGACCTTGCATATACAAAGATAATAAAATCCAAATAGTAAATGGAATCCTTCCTTCTTAACTTTATGAAAAGAGAAATGATCCTTCTCCATCAATAAAAAACAAAATGCTTTACAAGAGTGCCTTACATTGAATTATGTTTAAAAGTGCAAAGTATAAATTAAATTGTCATTAGGTCACTACCCATTCTTTTTTAAAATAAAATGATAGAAAGGATCATAATACATAAATCCCCTCCATCCCAACTTGGTACCTCTTTACTTTTCAAATGCTAAGTATAAAAGGATGTGTTGTGCAATGATGGATGAATTTACTCAATGTTTCTCTCCTTGTTCACTAGGATTTGATATAATATTTATGATTTGACTATCAATAGGTAGTGGTTAATATATATTCTACAAGAAGCACAAAAATGAGTTATGATATGGTGAATTATCTGGATAGTGATTTGATAACAAAAAGCATATAAACAACAATCTGGACATGGCAAGCATGATTATAAAGTTTTGAGAAAAATTGTGTAATGACGTCATTTGTTTGAAATTTAGGCACCATATCTGAGTGAGGGTGGATATCAAAATTGAACTATTATGAGATCCATGTCATACAACATCCAAATCAAACTACAAATTCATTAACTAGACTATAGATATATTATTTGTGCCACACACCACCATCATTATGTATGAATGAAGCACAATCATTGATTTAAACAATGAATATAACTATAATAGCACTACAAGGACAAGTAGTAATCTCCTTCCTACATCACATCAATTCAACAACTAATTAAATTGTATGTGTATAGAGAACTAAGTGTAGAATTATTTGATTCCTTGGTTTTGATGTTTAGTTGGTCATCCTGACATGTATCTCCATCCAAGATAATATTTTCTATATGTGCATCCATCCCCCTCAATATAAAAATTTAATTCATTTATAGAAAAAATTTAATTCACCACTATATTCCAACATGGCTAGTGAAAAGATATAACTACAGCAGTTGCAGGATAAGGAAAGTTGTTAAAACTAAGAAAGAGAAATAGAAAAATGAGATAGGAACAAGAAACACAAAACAAAAACTATAAACACTTAACAAAGAAAACCAACATCCAAATAGATATCTATTATTTCCTTGACCAAATAATCCAAACACCATGCTACTTAAGGAATTTTACATTCGAGTTATTGAAGCCTTTAAATAGGATTCATTGCATAAAATACCATGGGATTCCCAATATCATAATCCCATAAACCACCAATGATAAAACCATCATTTTCCAAATCAAATTTATCATAATTAGTGTATGACCAAGTCAAGATTAACCCAAAATTCCCCTATTTAAACTTCACTTTACATAACCACCTCCCTCCCTAAAACTTTATAATCAGGTATTCAAGAATAAATCATAACCCTTATAACCTAGGTATACATTTAAATATTACAATGGTGACACAACAAATTAGGCATACAAATGATTGTACTAGGTCATACAATTGTATGCCCATTTACATGTGACTAACACACCACTACAAAACTAAATGTTACAATTGCATTCCCAATTATGTGATGCTATTAAACATCAAACTATTTCATTTCACATGTCCTTTATACTCCAGATACAATTAAATAAACCAAGTACTTCTTCATATTCTCTATGTTTGTGTGTTACTGCTACACCATCATCAATCCCCATGATGACTTTCCAACAAACTCATTTTTTTGCTACATATTCACAAATAGAATCGCCATTGCCTTGAAAAAGGAACCAAATTAGATTTGTATGCAAATCAATCATTCTTCTCTCAATATCTGGACATATCAAAGAAGAAAAATAAAAATATTCACAATATCTAAAGTATCAAATATATATGCACCAACAATTACATGTTCTTTCCCTTGATGCATCCCAATACCAAATCACTCTCATGAGAGAATCTAGGCCTACTAGGTTCTAATATACCACTTACGAAACAAATAGGCCACTCTTGTTAGATATTCTAGGACTACCGAGCTCTAATAGAAAATGTAAAACTAACAGGGAGAAATAACACAATAAGAAACACAACATAGAAAACCTTAACTAAGAAAACCAACATACAAATATATATGTGTGTGTGTGTGTGTGTGTGTGTGTGTGTGTGTAATTTCCTTAGCTAATTCATCCAAACACCAAGTCACTTAAGTCAGTTTACATTGGAGTTCTTCAATCCTTTAAATAGTCTTCAATACATCAAGTGCCATGGGAAAATACCATGGGCATATATCTTTGAATAAAAAAATATTATTTTAATTACTCTATTATCAACTGAAGATTAACCAACATAAGGATCAAGGACCACAAGATAGACCACATTATTATCACAATATTAATCTTGGTGATTTTTGAATAAGATTGATCCATGGAGTTGCAACAACTATAGAGGAATCCATTCTAATGGAATAAACTATGCGACTAGAGGCTACGATATGAAAATGGTGGATTTAGTGGTTCTATTTTGAATGAAAAAGGTGATATTCTTTTTGGAGTACTATCTACATATCTATGTGAGAGAGCCATGATCTACATGTCTTTTATGCAGGGAAGGAACATATCCCAAACCAAAAACCATTTCCTACAATAAATAATGATATATTCCACCTCCAGTGGACACAAAAATATAAAATATGATCAACATATCTATTAGAGGAAGTGTGCATGCTTAGATTATTGGTATAAATATAAGAGATCCATAAATCTACAATAGGTTTGTTGTCAAGGAATTGATCCTATGGTTGGGGTTGAGGCCAACAACATACTAAGGGTATACATACTGATATATAATTCTTTGCAAGTATAAATTTAAGAAATATATCAATGGTTAAGAGGGTTCATACCTATTTCTCGTAGCAACAGATCCCATTTTAATACCTCTAAAATGGGAGTCCCTTAATCTTTAAATTGACTATTGAATCCATAATATTCTTATGGGAATCCTTAAACTGTAAGTATAGTGTTTTGGACTTAATAAAATTTCCTCATAATCCTTGTTTTTTGGTGTTGTGGATTTTGGAAGTTCCTTTTCCTTTATAAGTATTTTTTTTGCATTCCCGCAACCCGGGTTTTGCATTCTGCTAAGGCAGATTGCGGAAATCCTTTTTTTTGGAGGTTTACCGAAAATTGTTTTCCTGACTTTCGCTTTTTTCTAAGGAGGATTGTAGGATTCTCAATTTTATTTCAATAAAAAGTTGTGTTTCTGACTTTCGCTTTCTGATAAGGAGGATTGCGAAAGGAAGAAATATCTTGTTCACAACAAAGCCTTTACATTTTGTTTCCTCCTTCCACTTTCCGCTAAGGCGGTTTGCAGAAGGCGGAAAAGTCATTTTTCGCACTTTTGTTTTTTCATTTTTTTCCGCTTTCCGCCTTCTTCCTATGCAAAATGTGGAATGCAGAACTTTAATAATTTTTCTTGGTCAATAATTTTCTTTTTGACTTCTACTTTCTGAAGGTAGATTGCAAAAGGTAGAAACTAGATAAATCCAAAGCTTTCTGATTTTAGTTTCTCGCCTTGATCTCAATTGTTCATTTATGTCAGGTCTATGGCCTAGATCTATTTTGTTGTTGAGTTTCAGTCTATTTAGTATGTTCGAATTTACAAAAAATTTACCATTTCACTTGTGTTGTTACTATGCTTGAATATTGTTACTGCGGATTTTTCTCACTCGAGCTCATGAATTTTCTGTTTCTCAAAGCCTCCTACCGGTAAGTATTTTCCCTTCATGACCATTTTTTCTGTTGTTTCTAAACTGTAGTAGCTTTTAACCATGGTTGATAAATTTCAATCAGAAATGGCATCCACAATGTCGAAAACTTCTTTGCAAGAGCAGAAGAGCAAATACCCCAACACCAAATTATTCACTGATACTAGTGGGTGTGTCTCTAAAACTCTCCATTTGGATTAGTCGAGGATTTATGCCACTTTTGAGAATGCCAATTTCTCAACAATTCCCCATGACCAGCCCACATATGCAAGAATTCGAAGTTCCCAATTCCACTGCACTGCTTCATGACCTCCCTTCATGCCCTACATGGACCCAATTAAGTGCGCATTGGATAAAGCAAACCCTAACAAATGTACCTTTCACGACCATGCTCATACCCATGTGGCCTCCCTCCATCCTAACATTTTTTCCAGGGCTTATGCACTTGTACGTCCCAGACAGATTCTGAGCTCTAAATTTCTCGATGAATCCATTTCCCAATTCAACTACAAGGACGTAGTAAAATCCTAGATGGAAAATCCAACTGAGTATGTTCCCAAACCAAGCAATTCTTATCTTGTTTCCTAGTTTAGGGAAACTTTCTCATTTCTTGCGGCCATGTTTTGTCATTTGTATGAGTTGGCAAGTTGTTCGTTGTTCAAATTTGAATGCGTCCTAGTAGCCCATCATATTCTTCTTACAAGTGAATCCTTCAATTAGGCACAGATCCTATCTGTGAATCTGAAAGAAGAGATTGAAAAATATTAGAAGACCTCGGCCACCAGGAATTCAACATTTTATATGTCGGGGTATCTGATGGATGTCTTCTATGCAACTTTTGCTTTTCCTGCCTTAGGTTGGAATTCGAATACAAATTCCCCGCCAGTACACATTTATTGTTCAAATATGTGGGGGGACAATTTTGTCCCTCAAGTTTATGATAATTGTGACATGTTTCTTGGGTCATTGTACCATAAAATTTTCAAGGAAGACGCTCCAGCATTTCCTGAGAGAGCCAGAGCATTGATTGCATTACATGGTGATTGGTATGTTGGAGAGTATATCTCCTATATCATAATTTGGGGTAGTAACATATTTCATATGTTGCCAAGGATATTTCCAGATCATATGGTATTACAAGAAGTATCCTATCAGACTGCCATTGATGGGTTTTTTCCCAAACTTGTACAACATAAAAGAAAGGCTTGGCCTAAATTTCCATTGAACTTAGATTCTCATGTTCTGCATAAATCCACCCATGCAACTATGTTGGGTAAAGAGATTTCTAATATGAACTTGGGGAAATCCCCCAGAAGAATGCATGACCCCAAATAATATATGTCCAGCCTCTTTTTCCAGGAATGTGCTAAGTTTCAGTATGCTCATGAGGATGAGCCTGATGATTCCATTTACAAAGTAGCTATGGATTTTTAAGAAGCATTGAGCAATATTGTTGATCCAAATGTGAAAACTCATGCATTCAAGTATCAAAAGGACCTCAAGGATTCCATTCTCCACTTTAGAAAGGTAAAGCCGACCATAGAGGTAGAACATAGAGAAGGAAGCAAAATATCAAGCAACACGCTCAGATGTTTCCCTTGATGCTTAGTCAAAGGATAAAGATAAGGTTTTTTTGGAGACTCGTGTAAGAACCTAGCCTTCACAAATGTTGGATGCCCTTCCTAAAGGGGAATATTTCAAGAGAAATCTTGAGAAGCTTAGTAATCAGCTACAGAAACAGACATAAGAGGTTGAACCTCAGCCCAAGAATTAGAAAGCTTAGATTGTTCTTCAATAGGTATAGGTATAAGAAGCACTAGTTGTTGAACCGCAACATATACCTTAGGTTGTACCCAGGGAAGAACATCCAACACCACTAGCTCAACTTGCTCCTCAAGAGCAAGTTCCCATCCAGATCCCTCCAAATCAGTAGGTAGAACCTCTACCACAAGATGAAATTGAAATTCATGAGATTCATAGTGACTTGGAGGAAGAAATTTGTCCTTCTATATTCCTTGTAAATATACTTACCTCCATGACATCTTCTATTCCTAGCACCCATATGTATGAAAATATTCTTGATTCATCTTTTTCTTAGTTTTCTTTTTCCGAATTAAATTTATCCCCAATTCTTGAAGATACCACTAGCACTCCCATGGTACAAATTGATGTACCTATTTCTATTTCTCCTCTCACTTCACCTATTCCTTCCACCCCCTTACCACCTTGTAGAACCTCAACATCCCTTCCTTCTAATCTTCCTCAAATAAACATTCCTCCCGTTTCTACAACTCCTCCCCAAATTCGCACACCTATCCTCACTTATTCCTCATCTCTTGCACCTATTTTCCCCACTTATCCCATGATTATTACACCCATCAGTATGGAAATTACATTTTCCCAATCCCAACCCAATCCCCTGGTCACTCCCCAACAAGAAACCATCTCAGCTATCGAAGGGATGGCAGATTTTGGTGAGGATGTTGTGGTCTCTTTAGGAAACTATTTTTGGAGCAAGAAGGATAAAGAAGTGATGAAAAAAGGAACTAAGAGGATGAGGGAAGGTAGAATCAAATAGGTTCCTACTCTTAATCAAGTCATCTGGAAGTCATATTCCCTTGACATCAAACAAGGGGATTTAGATACATCAGTTTCCATGGGGGATTTTGCAGTAGCTAATTATGATTCAGTTTCGCAGCTAAATAAATATCTTTTGTAGAAAGAAAAAGAGCTGCAGAAGACCAAACAGGACTTGGTAGCAACTGAGGCATGCCATAAAGAAGAAGTCCATCTTTTGAAGTAAGAGCATGAAAATAAATTCAAGCAGTTGTCGAAGAAGAATGATTATCTCAAGCATCATATAGAGAAGTCATATGTTCTCAATCAACAATAGGCAGAAAAGATTGCTACACCTTGAAAAAAACTCAAGGAATCTCATCTAGTTGAAGTTGTTTCCTCATTCACCAAATTGACAGTAGAAGAATTCAAGCAACTGACCTCCAAGGTCCATGACGAATTCTATCAGTCTATGGATAATTTGTATACACGTTTGAATGAAATGCAGGAATTATACAACTTGTTCGAGTGACAATGTGATGTCCTGCAAGATCATCATACTCACAGAATAGCATCATCTAAGACTTTCGACAATGTATTATACTGGAAGAAACATATCAGAGATAGACCACATGATTTGCCAGCTATGGATAAAATTCAGACCAAAATAACTGAAATTACGATTGAGACCTGGGAGAGCATCTGTGATGCGGTAGAATCCATCATCAAAGGTGGATAGATGGCATGCAGACATAGATGGTTGGATGCCAAAACCTTGCTTAGTTTTTTGTACTTTCCTTCTCTAGATCTGATTGACCAGGCACTCCCCCCTAAGCTCAAATTGGAATAAATTGAACGAAATTTTTCTACAACTAAGGAGTAGATCCAAGGGATAAACCAGCTTACCATGCATGAAATCACAAGATGGATCGAGATACCTCATGCTATGATGGTCAAAATACAGGTATACCTTGGAGAGTGGAAGAAAGTTAAGAAGAGGGAGATTGCATCCCAAATCTATAGAATGGAAGTACACCTAGAGCATGCAAAATAGCAAGACATTGACGATTTGATGGAACTAGATACCAAGTGGCGTTTCGCCCTTGGAAAACCTTGAAACTACATTATTTTGTAATCCTACATCTTGGGATTTTTCATTTTTTGTAAAATATGTAATATTATTTAAAGGGAAGGTATTTCCCAAGTGGAGGGAGGAACTTTGGAGATTAATCCTAGGAGTTATACTGAAGAATAGACTGCCACGTGTATAACAGGAAATCTTGTGATTTTTGTACTTTGTAATTTTTTGGAAGTTAATAAAATTACAATCATTTCATGCTATGTTTCATCGTTATTCATTAAATATCTTTAATGAATCATTATTCCTTCTTCCATCTATCTAGCATGCTAATTATTGGTTGTTTATCTATTAATATGTTGGTTTACTTATTGATTTTTCCCTACGAAATTGACATATTGAATGTATATTAAATGAATGTTTTGATTTGATTCACTTCATTTGTTGCGTAGCTGATGATTAGTCATTGATATCTAATACTTATTTGTTAATTAGTATTTCCTCTTGTACATGTTGTACATCTGTCATATTTGGATATACCTTTTGCAATTTTAATTATGTAGGATTTATTTAAAGTTGGTCAAAGAGATCGATCTTAGTTTTCATTTCTGTATGTTGAGTAATTAGTTTCTTTTTCCTATTATATTTTTCAACTTCCCTATCCTAATTCTTCTATTTACCCTTAGTTAAGTTTTCCTAAACAGCTACTCTAGGAATCAGTTACTTTGAGTTTTTTCTCACTTTCCCTAAGAGAATATCTTATTGATCTGAAAAACCTGTTCCAATGGAGGCCTTG
Organism: Pseudotsuga menziesii; assembly: GCA_001517045.1. Lineage (NCBI taxonomy): Eukaryota > Viridiplantae > Streptophyta > Pinopsida > Pinales > Pinaceae > Pseudotsuga > Pseudotsuga menziesii. Next base: position 62,336 of record LPNX010865104.1, read on the forward strand.
TATCCATAGGAATTACTCATCCAAAATAACTCAAGGATATAATCAACTCTGCATGGGATTGATTCAAAGCCTTTATGGTTGGACTTTTTCCTTTTATTGATTTCCTTGTAGTTTTTCCATCAACCTAGAACCCGGGTTGTCAACAAATGGCGCTAGAAGGAGGGCCATTGTGAAATATGTCATGAAAAAACACTAATAAACCTCCTCATCCCAGATCACCTATCATTACTAGGAGCCACATTCAATCTTCTATGTCTACATCACAAATTGCATAAGGTCAATCACCAATCCCTACCACCAATGTTTCAGAAAGATCCACTGCAAGACCTAAAAATATTTTTACACCACCCAGTAGTGGAATCCTTACTTTTGAACAGTGGAGGAAAAACACCAATGACATTGCTGCAAGGGTGGAACTAGGAACTGATATAGTATAAAGTCTTAGAAATGTTTTGACTACTTCTCTCTTGACTCTTACTTCTCCTACTCGAAATATTACTCCAAAAGGAGAGACTCCCGAAGCTCAATCAAGTCCACTTTTAAAAACTACATAACAATCCCCAGAATATCCACATATTGACGATCAGCTTGGTTGAGTACCACCACCTACACCACCTCCTTCATATTCATCTTCATCAAAATAATCCTTAGATAGTGAAACTTCCTCATATTTTTTAGAAGATCCACTAGATACCAATGGTTTACGATCTCAACAGAACTTGGTTTGACCTAGATGCAGACCTTATCCCTGGATAATTACATAAATTTCCTAAGAACCTTGAAAAGTGGCTTCCAAGGCTCAATCCAGACGATAGGATCCCTACGGAAGATCATATCAAGAATTATATGCAAGCTATCAGATTGAGGAGTGTCATACATGAGGATTTGGTGTGTATATTGTTTCCTTACTATTTTGAGGGACATGCATCAACTTGGTACTTTTCTTTAGAATTGGATTCTATTAATTCTTGGCAACAATTTGAGGCACTATTACTCCAAAAGTTTGGATATGATAGTACCCCAGAGGACCTTGTCATAGAATTATCCTCTCCCGGGATAAAATCAAAAGGAGTCAAAGATTTCAATCAAAGGTTTTATTGTTTGAAAGAACAAGATCCCTGTTGATCTAGGTCATGTCCAGGTGCATGCTGGGGACAACAGTCAACTAAATGAGTCCAGTACTGTTATGGAGGAAGCATATAAGAAGAACCAGCAAAGCAGAAAATACACCAGGTCGAGAAGAAGTATGCGCACAGACAATATGCAAGAATTCAAACCAATTTATTACTTCTTCTCCATGAAATATGGAGGAATCAGAATGCTCTATATTACATTAGCATACATGCTTATATAGGATGATGATATGATTGGGTGGATACTCGTTACGTTCATTTACAAAATAAGTTATAACGGTTCAGAAGTTCAACCATCGTAGACGACTGGAAAATAGAGGCATTATGTTGATGTTCGACAATCGTCGAACTTGACAAGGCATGTTGGTATGTTGTATGTCGAGGAGAACCTGTCGAAGAGAAAATGTTGAAGCATACCTATCAAGGAAAACCTATCAAAGTAGTCAAAGTAATTGAAGCAGTCGAAGTGCTAGACTTCGCCGAAGCTTGACAACCTGCCAATTGTTGGTGGATCATTCCTCCTTCCTTAAGAAACAATGGTCTCCATTGTGTATTTGTTCAGGTGAGGAAACTTGTTGGCTACTTCACTAGTAGAGTACCATTTTCCTTGCATGGGGAGTTGTCCAGCTTTAGTCACTTGAAACAAGGGAATTGATTTCGTTCTTTTATGGCGTATGCGTCCTCCCACCACAGTGTCGCAAATAAGAGGTTCCTGAAAATCTGGATGGATGTCTTCGAGTTCTTCTATCTGCAAGTCGTTATGTTCTAAAAATGGTGCATGGTATGGTCGAAGTAGATATACATTGAAAACTAGATGTAGGCCAAGGAATGCAGGAATGTTGAGCTGAAAATAGTTTTCTCCAATCTATTTAAGGATACTATATGGACCATATCGCAAATTTTTCATCTTTCTATATGGACCAATGAAGTTCTCCTTCTTTATATGTAACCAGAACTGATCCCCAATTTGGAATGAATGAGGAATATGATGCTTGTCCTGTCAGGCCTTAGATTTTGCATTAGCTCATTGCAACATTTCATGTGCTTAATTCTGAATGTTGTAGATTTTATCACTGAACTTCAATGCCTTATCCACTTCTCATCCTTCGAAGTCGGTGTCGTTCGACTATGTCGAGGAACTGATTAAGTTGATAGGTGCTGAGGGTTGAAATATGTAACATATCACAAATGGACTCTTTCTCGTAGAGTTTTGTTGAGCACAATTGTATTTGTGCTATATGTATGGAAGGATATCATCCCATGTTCAACGATGCTTGTGGTTGTACATGTGAAGCAATTGTATGACTAAGATATTTACAACTTCCATATGTTCGTCTCTCTGTAGATGGAAGGATGTCGACAAAAAATTCTTGTGTCAATATTTTGCCAGATATTTTTCCAAAATGTGCTAACAAATCTAGCATCTCTATCAGAAATAATGCTCATTGGGAGGCCATAATGTTTCCAAACATGTTCAAAGAAGAGCTGAGCAGTCTGATGTGTTGTCGTAGTCTTCTTGCATGGTATGAGTATAGCCATCTTGTAAAATCTATTGACTACTACTAATATCACGGTATGTTGATGTTTTGTAGTAGGATATCCCATGAAGTAGTCCATAGAAATAGATTCTCATGGTTGACTAGGAACTAGAAGGGGTGTGTATAGTCCTTGTCGTCAATTCGGTTGTTTAGCAATGGCACAAACCACGTATGATTGAATGTACTTGTTGATGTTAGATTTAAGTGAAGGCTAGTAGAAATACTTTTGGAGGATAACAAGTGTTTTTGCAACTCCACAATGTCCCACAATCTTGGTGTAGTGCGCATCCCAAATGCCCTTCTTTCGGTGCTCACCGGTCAGTACGTAGAGTTATCCAAGCTTGTATAGTAAGGTGTCCTTTAGGAAGTAGTCGATAGTAGACAACATGTTAGTCTAAAGCTATCGATAAATTGCATAGAAATCACAGTCTACCGAATATAATTGTGTCCAATTAGTGGTGTCATAATGTTGCATACTCATCACTATATATAGTAGAGTAATGCATTGTTTGATAAGACAATCGGCTGCGGCATTGGATTTTCCTTTCTGATAGTTAATTACCAACTAAAATTGTTGCAGGTAATTAATCCACTTCAGTTTTCGAGTTGTATGTAGTTTCGACTAGAACAAAATGAACTGAAAAGTTTTATGGTCAGTGAGGATGATCGTTTCCTTGCCAAGAATGTAGTGTCTCCATTGCTTAAGAGCTTGCACAATGGTGTGCATTTCTTTTTCATATGTTGAGTACCTTCTAACAGTGACGTTGAAAGTCTCGAAATGAAACGCGATTGGGTGACCTGACTGAGTGATCATTGCATCGAGGGAATAGTTCAATGCACTCATCTCAATATCAAAGGGCTAATGCAAATCAGGTAACACAAGTACTGGTGCGGTACAAATCTTATTTTTGAGTTGTTCAAAAGCTTGTTGTTGTGTCAGTGTCCATTTGAAGACAATTTTCCCATTTCCTTTCGTCAACTGATTTAAAGGCCATGCGATGTGGCTGAAGACAAGTATGAATAGTCGATAGAAATTCACTAAACCAAGAAAAATTCTTAGTTCATGAATGTTTTCAGGAATGAGCCAATATTTGAGGATATGTACTTTTTCTGGGCTGACATGAATGCCTATAGAGTCAATTACATACCCCAAATATTTGATTTGTGTCATCACAAATGAGCATTTGTCCATGTTCAGATATAGTCAATGTTGTTGGAGAGTGTAGAAGTTGTTTGACATGTTCTTCGCATGATCGACAAAAAATAAGATATCATCGAGATAGACAATGACACACCTACTGATGAAAGGTCGTAGAATGTCATCCATATATCTCATGAAGGTTGTAGGTGCATTGGTTATGCCAAAAGTCATGACTAACCATTCAAACAATCCTTCCTTGGTATTAAATTCATTTTCCATATATTTGTGGACTCAATTGGAATCTGGTGGTATCCCGACTTGAGGTCGAGTTTTGTAAAGAACTTAGCACCTTTCAAACTGTCGATGAGTTCATCAATACTTGGAAGAGGGTATATTTTCTTTACTAAAATTTTGTTGAGATCCCGATAGTCGATGCACATGCACCAAGTCTCGTCTTTCTTTGGAACTAAGATGACTAGACTTCCACAAGGAGAGGATATTGGGCAGATATGACCCTTGTCGATCAAATCCTAGATTTTCCTGCAAATATCTTCATTTTCAAGAATGGATCTTCTATAAACAGATGTGTTAGGTAATGAAGAACCATGAATAATTTCAGTGGAGTGTTTTACCTGACAATGCAAAGCTACTCCATTTGGTTCTTGAAATATGTTCTGGTATTCTTCAAAAATGCGGTCAATTTGTTCTTGTTGTCGAGAGTTGCGTTGGTCGATGAGTCGACTTGTCACTGTAGTATTCTTGGAATGTTGAGGCTTTATCATGATTAATGCGAACTTTTGAGCATGATTTATAATATTCTTTGTTTTTTTGTCATATATCATAGCAATCGTTGATGTGCATTATCGCTCTGGTATTCCATACCATTGATTCCAGATTTTGACAATCGCCTTCTGAGGTTGTGACTGATATGCACCGTGTCGATCCCATCGATAACATTTCTCGAATAGGGCGTCAACTACGAAAAGTGGTGCCACATCATAGAGTACTTCATCTTCAAAAGGATTAATGAAGTAGGCAAGTCAGCATTGGCATGTGATCCTTAGTTCCTTCCCATCCTTCATCCATCTGATATTGTAAGGTTGAGGATGTTAGGTGGTGACAAGACCTAATTTCTTCACAAGATATTCAAAACAAATTTATTCTACCTACCATTATCCACAATCATATGTAATGGATTTTTCTAAACCCATATCTGTGTATGGAACAAGTGCTCTCGTTCCTCCTCATTAGCGATAGTCGAGGATGTCAGAGTGGTCGAGGTCGAAGCCAAGAGGGTTGATGCATCTGGATCAGATTCTACTAGGGTTCTGTTGGACAAGTCGGATGTCGACAATTTTTCCAAAAAAATTTTCCGATCTTTGCATTCTGACGTATCATGCCATGTTGAACTGTGATTATCACACCATTTCCTGGTAGGATATTTTTTGTTGTGATCCCTCTTCTCTTTCTAAAATTTCTTCTTTTGATGATAGGGATTTGGCAGAGTCGAATGATAAGGGTTCTTGAACTTGTCGGAGTCGGTTGGTGACTTCTTGTCAGATGTTCAACCTATTGGTTATTCATGAAACATGCTTTTCCTTTTTGTTTAGCTTCAATCTTGTTGGTGTAATGAAATTCATCCGCAAATGTACTGATATTCATAAACTCCATCTCTTGCTCAATGTACGGGGATAAACCATTGATGTAATTCAGCACAAGTAATTTCTCTTCTTATTGGACGCCAAGTCTAGCCATGAGTCTATAAAACTCGCTGGTGTAACTCTATACAGACTGGTCTTTCCATTACCTTAGCTTCTTCCACTTCTTAAACTGTTGTTTGAGATACTTGGGAGTGTAGAATTCCTTTCGGACATATTCGAAAAATTTTACTCATGTTTCCATGGGGTCGCCTTCTTTTTCCATATTTTTCGATAGATCCTCCCACTAGCAGTGTACATAGGTTGACATTCTTAAGGATGCAATGGTGATCTTTTCCACTTATGAGAGTTGATTCATTATATAGTAAGATTCCAGTTGTTGTACCTAATTATTGATGGATTTCGAGTCAATATTTCCTTCAAGGTTCAGTATGTCTAGATTCATTTTCACTTTGAAGGGGACGATTTTATTGGAGTGAGGTCGTGTCAAGGATTCCCCATAATTCAAAGTGACTCTCATGAGAATATAGATGAAATCAGTGAACATTTTGGGTCGCTGGTGAGCCAGTGATTTTTCTATGAGTTTTTTTGTCTCGTCAGTTGCGTGTCTATTGGCTTCTTCTTCAGCCATCTTTTCTGAATTTCAAGGGAGTGTTTGCTTTTGTTGCTGAGTTTACGAGCATGTTTGAATAGGAATAAGTTAAATAAATTTGTTTGAAGTGATTATGTAACTTAAGCTCTGAACAAGATCTAGCTGTGATACCAATGATCCAATTCATGATCAAGTGCATGCCGGGGACAACAGTCGACTGAATGAGTTGAGTACTGTTATGGCGGAAGCATATAAGAATAACCAGCAAAGCAAGAAATACACTAGGTCGACAAGAAGTATGCGCATAGACAATATGCAAGAATTCAAACCAATTTATTACTTATTCTCCATGAAAGATGGAGGAATCAGAATGCTCTATATTATATTAGTGTACATGCTTATATAGGATGTTGATATGCTTAGGTGACTACCCATTATGTTCAGTTACAAAAGAAGTTATAACGATTCAGAATATCAAATGTTGTAAATGATAGGAAGACAAAGGCATTATTTCGATGTTTGACAATCATCAATATTGACAAGGCATGTTGGTATGATGTATTTCGAGGTGGACCTGTCGAGGAGAACCTGTCGAAGTAGTCAAAGTAATCAAAGCAGTCAGAGTGCTATACTTTTTCGAAGCTTGAAAACCTTCCAACTACTAGTTTGATCACCTATCATAGTCCTTCCTACCGAAGAACTATTAATAACCTACTATATTAAGGGTTTGCCTACAACTATTTCCATGTGGGTCAAGCTTTCTCATAAGACTACTCTGCAAGTAGCCTTTGTAGAGGTTGTAATAGTAGAAAAATATATGTTTGGTCTTAAAGATAATCATGACCAAGAAATAGACTAGCCTTCTACATCCATGAGAAGGAGGGAGAATGTTTCTAAACCCACAACTCTAAAAAAATACCCTTATGAAATGGATAACATGAAGAAACTGTTACAAAATATTTATAATGACATCGTAGATCTTAAAAGAGATAGCAGTGATAATCAGGTGAACAATAGAGGTTATGCAAGGACACCATTTAGAAGACCTTACCAACCTACACTAAATCAAAATCCTCCAAACCCTGGGGAGATACTCGCCTCTGATGAGAACTATTCTATCTTCAAATCCTTAACTTCCACGCCTCAAACAATGCATGATGGCACTAGACAAGAGGCTACAGAAACAATGTCTCCCACTGAAGAACAAGATCCATATATAAACACAGCCAATTATTTTTCAGATTTACCAATGTTAGAGGACGAGGAAGATATGAAAGTTGTATTTGATCTACAAAATTCATACAACACCAGAAGTAAATTCTTGACATCACGAGACACTCCACCAATGACATCTGCTCAGAGTACAGGTAAATCAATACCACCAAAATAAAAGGTAATCCCCAAAATTGAATATAATTCGGTAGACGATTTAAAGAGGGCCCAAGAGAATATCTCTTTGTTTGAAATTTGTAATATATCGTCCATTAGAGAAAGTTTACCTAAGAATATGGTATTAAATAAATCTAGGGAAACTCAGAATCATAACTTAGAAATTTTCACTAAGCCTAAGTCTCAAAATTATGGTACAAAAAGAGTCCCACCCTTTTCACTGACTTTCGAGATTTTTAATAGAAATGTTCACAAATATATGATCAATTCAAGTGAATTCTCAAATTTTATGCCTGTGTCTGTGTGTAGAAATTTAAATGCAACTTGGGAGTCTTGTCCTACACATATCGTGCAGTTAGACGGATCTAGAGTAAAATTTTTAGGGGAGCTAAAAAATGTCCTGTTAACATTGTTTGTCGATCCTAGAGTACATCAGATAGTGGATATTGTAGTAGCTGATGTTCCTAAGACATATGGTATGTGGCTAAGTAGAGAATGGTCTGAGAAACTGAAAAGATACTTTGCTACCGACTAGTCCCGTTTGTGGTTTCCATACAATGGGAGGCCTAATCAGATCAAGATTAATAGAGATCCTCTCATGAAGTAGACAGTCACGGATCTAAATGATCCAAGTGAACCAGTAGTATTTGTGAATACATCCATTGAACACTACACCCTTGAATCTTACTTTGGTGATTTTCCTGCTGACACTTCCCCAAATTAGAATCTTGATAGACTATCAAAAATTGACAATTGTAAAGTTATTCCATTTTCTAGTGAAATTGTACATAATGTATATCATGTTATTACCAATTCTATATTATATTTGTCATCATGGATGCTTTTCTTTGATGGATCTAAGTCCAAAGATGGTGCCAGTTCATGTTGTGTACTTATCGATCCTAAGGGTGCTAAGTGGATGATCGCTTGCAGACTAGAATTTGAGTGTACCAATAACATTGTTGAATACGAAGCCTTGGTACAAGGGCTCAAGAAATAAATAGACTTGGCAGTTGAAATTATTTAATGTTATGGAGACTCTAAAATTATAGTCAAGCAGGTGAGAAATCAGATTCATTGTTTATCCACCAATCTTTTGAATTATCGGAAATTAGTAAGGGAAATGACAAGCTCATTTAAATCCTTTAACATTAACTTTGTCCCAAGGTCATGAAATTTTGATGCAGATATTTTAGCAAATACTACATCTAGGCTCATTCAACCTGAAGGGCTCACTCCTAATACATTTTCCATCAAACTTATGTACATGCCTTCCATACCCGATAATGTAACTAGTTGGAAAATATTTGATGATGATGTCCAGATATTAGAATTCCTCATAGCTCAGGATACTTTCAAAGACTTTGCTATAGATGAAGTCAAACATGAAAAGTTTCTGTCTGATAATACTTTTCCTTCTAATTTGATTCCTATATTAGTCCTTAATTTCAAGAACTTCTATGTTTTGCAAGATAAGTTCAGAGGAAATCCAAATTGCAAAACTCATAGTTCTACTAAATTATAATACTATTAATCTAGGTAACGAGAAAAAACCCCCAGCTCATTAATATAGACCTTGCTTGTTCTCCTGAAGAGGAGATAAGGATTTAGTGAAATTATGAAAAGAATACAAGGATGTTTTTGCATGGACTTATAATTATCTCAAAACCTTTGATTCTTCCATTATGCAACATAACATACCCCTAAATCCCGATGCAAGACCTTATCAACAAAATATTAGAAAGATGCATCCTAGTCTCAAACCATCCATAAAGAAAGAGCTTGAGAAACTATTGAAATCCAGAATTATATTCCTTGTCAAACACATACAGTGGATTTCCAACCTGGTTCCTATTCATAAAAAGAGTGGAGAGATCATACTGTGTGTGGACTTTCGAAATCTCAACAGAGCATCCGAAAAGGATAATTACCCTATTCCATCGATGGAATGAATCTTCAAACAATTTCGGGTGCAAAAATGTTTTCTCTGCTTTATGGATTTTCAAGATACAATCAAGTTCTGGTTGCAAACGCCGATCAGCTTAATACTTCCTTCAAAACACCTTGGGGCGCTTTTTCCTACAGGAGAATTCCTTTTGGGATAATCAATGCCAGTGGAACTTTCCAAAGATCTATGGACATAGATTTTAAAGGTTTGGTACATAAATGTGTTGTTGTTTATTTAGATGATATAACTACTTTTTCAAAAAAAATGGCATGATCATTTATTAGTGTTAAGGAAAGTTTTTTATAGATGTAGAAAGTATGGCATTTCTTCGAACCCTAATAAATCGTTGATTGCGGTCACAGAAGGAAAACTTCTAGGATTTATTGTTTCAAATGATGGAATAATAATTGACCCAGAGAGAATCGAAGCAATTGCAAAAATCGGTCTCCCTAGCTCGAAGAAGGCTATGCAATCTTTCCTTGGGAAGATTAATTTTGTCAGGATATTTGTTCCCAATTTTGCACAAAACTTCTAGGATTTATTGTTTCAAATGATGGAATAATAATTGACCCAGAGAGAATCGAAGCAATTGCAAAAATCGGTCTCCCTAGCTCGAAGAAGGCTATGCAATCTTTCCTTGGGAAGATTAATTTTGTCAGGATATTTGTTCCCAATTTTGCACAAATTGTTAGACCACTTCAGGACATGGTTAAGAAAGATGATGTATTTAAGTGGTCATACATTCAAAAGGATGTATTTAAGAATATTAAAAAGGATATAATGGAGGCTCTTGCATTGATGCCTCCTAATTTTTCAAAATATTTCATTTTATATACTTTTTCTATTGATGTTTCTTATGCTGCCATGCTTAATTAGAAAAACAAAGAGGACGTAGAGATACCAGTTTCTTTCATGAGTTCTACATTCAAAGGAGCTGAATTAAATTATACACAGGTGAAAAATAAAGCTTATAATGTTTATAAATCTATGAAACATTTCAGGCTCAATTTGTTGAATTCAAAGATAAAGGTGATTGTCCCATACACAGCTATAAGAAACGTGTTGATCCAAAAGGAGTTAGGAGAGAAAAGAGCTCAATGGATAACTGAGATTTAGGAGTACAATTTGGAGATAAAGCCTACCAAGATGGTCAAAGGGTGGGGCTTATGTTTATTGGAAGCCCAATCAAATATCAGAGTGCAGGAACGTCAATGCATTCACGAGGAAGATATGTTTCCTGACACTATTGATGTTGTTTTCGCTCCATCATCAGAGTGGTATGACGATATTAAATTATATCTTACTCATGGATATTCCCCTCCAACCCGCGAATTCAAAAAGTATAGGACATTGATATTGAAAGAAACACCTTATCAATTTATTGATAATGTGTTGTTCCACAAAAATTATGATGGTGTCTTTCTCAAGTGCCTTGAAAAACCAAAGGCTGATAAACTTTTGGTTGACATGCATGCATGACCTACGGGTGGACACTTCTCAAGAGAAACTACGTCGCACAAGGTGTTAATATAAAGGTATTATTGGCCCACATTATTTAAATATTACCATAACTTTGTCAGAAAATGTGATCCTTGCCAAAGATGTGCTAGAAAATTGAAGAATCCAACCTTCCCCTTCAACCTGTCATTGTCTAGTATCCATTCCAACAATGGGGACTGTATTTTGTTAGTATGATTACTCCTTCCTCTATATTGCAACATAAGTACATATTGAATAGAATGTATTATTTCAATAGGTGGTTAGAATCAATTCCTGTAAAGGTTGCTAACACCAACTCAGTTATATCCTTTTTGGAGAGTAACAGTCTTACCAGGATTGGAGTACCCGAATATTTGGTTTTTGACAATGAGTTCTACTTTAATTCAATTGATATTACTCAGTATTCCCTTGAAAAGTGGATTAAATTGAAGTACTCTACTAACTATTACCCATAAGGTAATGGCTTGGCAAAATCTTCAAATAAGAATTTGATCAATATCTTCAAGAAAATTGTGGCTGACAACCATAGAGATTGGCATACAAAGATTTTTAACTCCTTATGGGTAGACCAAATTACTCCTAAGGTTGCTATTGGAAATTCTCCCTACTACCTATTTTATGGCAAAGAGTTTGTCTTACCGCCAAATCTTCTTCTCCCATCACTACATATTTCACAATATTGTTCACAAGATGATGAGTCCTCCCCTCTACAGGATCGAATTGACAGTCTTCTTAAATTAGAAGAGGAGAGGGAAAGATCTAGGAACAAGTTATATCACCACCAACAATTGGTGAAAAGATGGTTTGATGATAAGTCTTCCACCATTCATGAGTTTCATATTGGGGATCTGGTGCTTAAGTGGGACAAACCGCACAAAGACAAACAATACTATACTAAGTTTCAGCGTATGTGGTTCAGGCCATTCGTTGTTACATAAAATATTGGCCTTGTACTGTCTGCTTGCAGACGTTGGAGGGTATTTCTGAGGCTTATCCAATGAATATCCATCTCCTCAAGAAGTATTTTTCTTTAAGTAAGTTCCCCTTACCTGTATATAAGGTGTGGTTTTGATTGATTTTCTTTTTGTTTTTTTGTTTCGTTTGATTGCTTTCTTATTTATTTTCTTTACAAAAAATTGTATACTTACAATAGTTAGTTTCATTTGGTAAAGTGGTTTATCCCTAGAACATTTTAACTAAGGAATTTTAATTTGGATATGTAAAAAATTTCCACTTGGTTTATACCTAGAATATAAGTATCTTTATGAGAATGCAAACCAGAATCTATGTTGACATGTTCACATTGAATATTTAGTTCTAATGATCACTATATTTACTTTCCTCATAATGATGATTGATTTTTTGGAGTACTCTTGTATTCTTTTCGGGTGTGTCAATGATTGTTGGTAGCACATCTATAATAGCTTCGCTAATTTGCATTTTTTCTGCTCTCACCTTCATTGCCTTAGAACTAATAAAATCACTCTAATAAGTGTAAGCTGCAAGATAGGGGATCTTATCACAAGCCATCCTATCATCTTTATAAACATATCATGTTTAGTGAATGAAATTACTATCAGCTGGTTCCCAAGCCAGGGTAATGGCTTGCAGTTTGCATTTGTAAATTATTTTATGTTGTTTTAATTTATATATTATTGCATTCAAGGACAGGGGGTTGTATCACAAGGAATCCTAACCACATTCATGGATCTTACTTGGACTGAAATTACTGATAGGTGTTTACCAGGCCATGGTAATTTATTTTGGTGTAAAATCCAAAAGACAAGGAGTCTCTTGACGGAGCTAGCTTGTTTAGTTTCTAGGTAAGACATGTGTGTGGCGTTGTTCCTTACCAAGGTAGCAGTCTTGTTGCAACTAAGTTGCATTTTATGCTAAAAAAATAAATAATATAAATCATTGTTGTATATATTCCAAACAAAATCTACATCCAAAGTGATTACTAGTTTGATGATCATGAGATAAATTCAAGGTTTTTACCAGAAGCTTATCCAAAACTTCCCTCGTCGCTGACATCTTTCTTGCAGGGATACCTCAGTGCTTTTGATAATTACTCATTTGTTGAGTATCACTATCAGTGGTTATGGGAGTTATAAGATGTCAATTATATATTTTTCTCTACTAGATCTAGTTGTATTATTATGAGTTTACAGTTTGATTATGAACTAAAAATATTTTTACACTAACATATCTTATTTTGAATTTTTATGTATAACTATACAGAGATAATTGCTTCGCCTAGCGAGTCACCATTTGTTGCTGGAAGAAACAAATCCCATTTTAATACTTATAAAATGGGAACCCCTTAATATTTAAATTGAATATTGAAGCCATAATCTTATTATGGGAATCCTTAAATTGTAAGTATAGTGTTTTGGACTTAATAAAATTTCCTCATAAGCATTTTTTTTTGGTGTTGCGGATTTCGGAAGCGCCTTTTCCTTTATAAGTATTTTTTTTGCATTCCTACAACCCGCATTCCGCATTGCACTAAGGTGGATTGCAGAAATCCTTTTTTTGGAAGTTATCAGAAATCGTTTTCCTGACTTCCGCTTTCCGCTAAGGAAGATTGCGGGATTCTCAATTTTCTATCAATAAAAATTTGTGTTTCCAAATTCTGCTTTTCAATAAGGATGATTGCAGAAGGCAGAAATCTATTATTCGCAATAAAGCTTTACATTGTGTTTCTGACTTCCGCTTTCTGCTAAGGCGGGTTGCGTAAGGCGACAAAGTCATATTTCACACTTTTTTTTTCATTTTTTTCCACTTTTTTCCTTCCACCTATGCAGAATGCAGAACTCTAATAATTTTTCTTGGTCAATAATTTTCTTTCTGACTTTGTGTTTATGAAGGAGAATTGTGGAAGGTAGAAACTAGATAAATCGAAAGATTTATAACTTTTCACTCCTGCATTTTAGTTTCCCCCCTCAATCTCAGTCATTCCTTTATGCCAGATCTACAACCTTTATCTATTTTTCCGTTGATTTTCAAGCTATTTAGACAATTTGAATTTATGAAATTTTTACCATTTCAGTTATGGTATTACTGTACTTGAATATTGTTACTATAGATTTTTCTCCCATGAGCTCATGAGTTTTTTGGTTCTCAAAACCTCCTACCGATAAGTATTTTCCCTTCACGAATGTTTTTTTCTATTTTTTCTAGTCTGTGATAGATTTTAACCATGGTTTCTAAATTTCAATTAGAAATGGAGTCCACCATATCTAGAAACACGAGGTCAAAAAGTATTATGCAAGAGCAAAAGAGAAAAGACCCCAACGCAAAAGTTTTCACTGATACTAGTGGGTGTGTCTCTGAAACCCTCCATTTGGAGGATTTAAGCTATTTTTGACAATGATGATTTCTCAACAATTACCCATGACCAACCCGCATATGCAAGAATTCACAATTCCCAACTCCATTGCATTGCTTCACGACCTCCCTTCATTCCCTACATGAACCCAGCTAAGTGGGAATTGGATAATGCAAACTTTAACGAACGTACCTTTCATGACCATGTTCATACCCCTGTGGCCTCCTTCCATCCTGACATTTTTGTGAGGGCTTATGCACTTGGACCTCCCAGACATCTTATGATCTCTAAATTTCTCAATAAATCCATTTCTTGGTTCAACTACAAGGGGGTAGTATGTTCCCAACCCAAGCAATTCTTATCTCATTTCCTGGTTTAGGGAAGCTTTCTCATTTCTTGTGGCCATGTTTTGTCATTTGTATGGGTTGAAAAATTGTTCATTGTTCAAAGCTGAATTGGTCCTGGTAGCCCATCATATTCTACTTATAGGTGAATCCTTCAATTGGGCACAGATCCTATCTGTGAATCTGAAGGAAGAGATTGAAAAACATCAGAATATCTCAGCCACTAGGAAGCCAGCATTTTATATGTCAGGGTATGTAATGGATGTGTTCTGCTCAAATTCTGCTTTACCCGCCTTAGGTTGGAATTGGAATAAAAATTCCCTTCCAGTACACATTTATTATTCAGATATGTGGGAGGATAGTTTCATCCCTCGACTTTATGAAATTTGTGACCTATTTCTTGGGTCAATGTACCATAAAAGTTTCGAGGCAGACGCTTCGGCATTTGCTAAGAGAGCCAGAGCATTGATTGCATTACACTATGGTTAGTATGTTGGAGATTATTTCTCCTATATCAGAATTTGGGGCAGTAACAAATTTCATATGCTTCCAAGGATAGTTCCATATTATATGGTATTACAAGAAGTAGCCTATGATACTGTCATTGATGGGGTTTTTCCCAAACTTGCACTGCATGAAAGAAATGCTTGGCTTAAATTTCCATTGGAATTAGATTCTATTGTTCTACATACTTCCACTTATGCAACTATGCTGGGTAAAGAGATTTCTAATATGAACCTATGGGAATCCCCCAGAATAATGCATTACCCAAAATCATATCCGGCCAGCCTCTTTGTCTAGGAACGTGCTAAGTTTCAGTATGCTCATCCGGATGAGCCTGATGATTCCATTTACAAAGTAGCTATGGATTTTCAAGAAGCATTCAGAAATATTGTTGATCCGGATGTGAAATCTCGTGTCTTGAAGTATCAAAAGGACCTCAAGGATTATGTCCTCCACTTTAGAAAGGTAAAGTTTTCCATAGAGGAGAACCTTCAGAGGTAGAACACAGAGAAGGAAGAAAAAGATCAAGCAGCAAGCTCTGTTGCTGCCCCTCTGCTCAGTCAAAGGATAAAGGTAAGGTTTTTTTGGAGACTCCTGTAAGAACCCAACCTTCACATATGTTGGAGACCCTGCATAAAGGGGAAATGTTCAAGAGAAATCTTGAGAAGCTCAATTATCAGCTGCAGGAATAGATAGAAGAGGCTAAAACTTAGCCTAAGAAGAAAAAAACATAGATTCTTCTTAAACATGTATAGGGACAAGAAGCACCAGTTATTTACCCACAACAGATACCTAGGGAAGTACCTAGGAAAGAAGATCCAGCACCACCAGCTCAACTTGCTCCTCAAGAGAAAGTGCCCATGCAAATCCCTCCAAATCAGCAAGTAGAACCTCCACCACAAGATGAAATTGAAATTCATGAGATTCATAGTGGCATGGAGAAATAAAGTGGGCCTTCTACATTCCCTATAAATATACTTACCTCCATGACATCTTCTATTCTCGTCACCCAGACGTCTGAAAATATTTTTGATTCATCATTTTCATTTTTCTTTTTCTGAATTAAATTTATCCCCAATTCTTGAAGCTACCACTAGCACTCCCGAAGTACTAATTCATGTACCTAGTTCTATTTATCCTCTCACTTCACCTATTCCTTCCACCCCATTACCACCTTGCACAACCCCAACATCCCTTCCTTCTCATCTTCCTCAAATAAACATTCCTCCCACTTGTACAATTCCTTCTCCCCAAATTCGCAAACCTATCCTTAATTATTCCTCATCTCTTGCACCTATTTTCCCCACTTCTCCCATGAATATTACACCCATCAGTGTGGAAATTATGGTTTTCCAATCCCAACCCGATCCCTTGGTCAGTCCCCAACAAGAAACCATCTCAGCTACTGAAGGGATGGCATATTTTGGTAAGGATGCTATGGTATCTTTAGGAAAATATTTTTGGAGCAAGAAGGATAAAGCAGTGATGAAAAAAGGAACTAAGAGGATGAGGGAAGGAACAACCAAACAAGTTCCTTCTCTTAATCAAGTCATCTGGAAGTCAGATCCCCTGATATCAAAAAAGGGGCTTTAGATACAGCAGCTGCGGTGGGGGATTTTGCAGGAGATGATTATGATTCAATTTTGTAGCTAAATAATGATATTTTAGACAAAGAACAATAGCTAGAAAATACCAAACAGGACTTGGTAGCAGCTAAGGCATGCCATAAAGAAGAAGTTGGGTTCTGAAGAAAGAGCATGAAGAAAAAATGAAATAGTTGCAGAATAAGAATGACTATCTCAAGCATCAGCTTGAGAAATCAAATGTTCTCAATCAACAACAAGAAGACAAGAATGCTACCCTTGACCAATGGCTCAAGTAATCTCATCTAGTTTCAACTGTTTTCTCGTTCTCCAAATTGGCAGTAGAATAATTCAAGCAACTGGCCTCCAAGGTCCATGATGAATTCTATCAGTCTATGGTTAATTTGTATATAGGTTTCAATGAAATGCAAGAATTATACAACTCATTTGAGTGATAATTTGATGTCCTGCAAGATCATAATACTCTCAAAAGAGCAGTAGCTAAGGCTTTTGACAATGTATTAGACTGGAAGAAACATATCATAGATAGACTGCATGATTTTCTAGTTATGGATAAACTTTAGACCAAGAAAACTAAAGTTACGATTGAGACCTAGGAGAGTGTCTGTGATGCGATAGAATCCATCATCAAAGGTGCACAGATGGCATGCAGACATGGAATTTTGGGTGCTAAAACCTTGCTCAATTTTCTGGACTTTCCTTCTCTAGATGTGATTGACGAAGAGCTCCCCCCTAAGTTGAAATTGGAAGAAATTGAACAAAATTTTGCTAGAGCTAAGGAGAAGATCCAGGGAATAAACTAGCTCACCATGCAGAATATCATGAGATGGATCGAGATACCTCATGCTACGATGGTCAAAATAGAGGTGTACCTTGGAGACTGGAAGAAATTCAAGAAGAGGGATGTTGCATCCCAAATATGTAGAATGATATTACAACTACTATTAATCTACCACAGTAATATAGGTACTAAACACAAGTCTCATCAAATATTAATAACAATAAGTCATGAAAATGGTGTAATCGGGCTACAGAATCAGTAGTCGTTGTGTATATTCACACAAAGAATGAGTAATCAATTACAATGATCATGCTGCAAGAATGAATGACAAAGCAATTTGAATCCTCAAGGAGGTCATTCGAATTGAATGAGTGAGTCTAGCTTAACTGAATGTAAGCCACAGTCAACACTCAAGTTAATTACCACTGATCAAAGCCCTAATTGACTCAACTGATCCCTAACTGAAGTCGAAGTGCAATAAATGACCGAGTCTAACTGAAAGAGGTCAGACACATGTCACAACAAGCCAACCATCAAGTGGTAGCACTTCAATGACTCCAATGAACCCCGATGAGGTTAACTCAAGTGTAACTGAACATCAGAAATGGTTGGAGGTGCCCCTGTTGATTCCAGTTCATCAAATAATCATTAAATAATCAATTTAATGAGGAGAGGCACCTTCACTGCTCTATTTAACTAATTGTAATCATCAGTTAGCAATTTGGGGCATTAATGACACTCAGATCACCCCCGAAGTGCTCCAGTTAGCCTCCCCGAATGTAGGAGAAGGCTAAGTTAGCCTCCTTGAATGAAGGTAGGCGTGGGTGTGATCTAGATGATGTTGTTTAATGCTCCATTGATGTCAATTATGTCAATAATACTTAGGATAGTGGTTTAACTAGGCCAAATTGACCAAAATGAGTGTGTATGGTGGTAAATGTTTCCAACACCCCCCCTTAAGATATACTCAGGAGGAGTTAGAAACCATAAATACATAAAAATACTAGGGCCCTAGAAACTAATGCCATAGGTCACCCTGTACAATGAAAAACCAAAAACAATGTTCAAAAACAAACTAAGTGAGGAAAAGAGGGAAAACCTAGTGGGAAACCCCCCCCCCCCCTCAAGCTGAACACTGAAAGTAGTCTGAATCACCTTGATGAACTCACCCCTAATAGTGAATGGAGGTAAGTGAACTTATTTTCTAAAAATATCTTGGTGAAGATGTCTGCAATCTACTCATCAGTCGGGCAGTATTGCAGAATGATGGTCCTATCATGCACTAGCTCCCTGATGTAGTGCATGTGGATCTCTACATGCTTGGTCCTCTGCCTGGTAACTGGATCTATTGATATATTAATAGCACTTTTATTGTCACAAAAGAGGATAGTGGACAAATTACTACCAAGATCAAACTCTAAAAGAATGCCTTGCAACCAAACTGCTTGGATGCAAGCATTCACCGCTCCTCGATACTCGGCCTCTGCTGAAGAGAGTGCTATGGCAGCATGCTTTTTGCTATACCAGAAAATGGGGCCACCAAAAAACATGAATACATATCTAGAAGTATACTTCCTATCAATAGAATCACCCACCTAATCAGAATCTGTGTATCCAACCAACTCTAGCTCAGAGTCTACAGCATAGTGAATGCCGTAGGTCCTGGTTCCCTGAATATACTGAAGGATCCTCTTGACTTCCTTCCAATGAATATCATGAGGCTGCTACATGTATATTGATATAGCATTCATTTCATAACATATATCAGGCTGAGAATGTGTCAAGTGCAACAAGCTACCAATCAGCTGTCAATAGATAGTGCAGTCCATGGGAGGTGTGCTTTTTCCTTCTTCAAGGCTGATCCCTGAAAAGAAAGGGAATGGTGTAGGCCTACATTAAGCCATGTTAAACTTGAATAATAGGTATGATATGTATTTTTACTGAGTGACAATTATCCCATCATAATGTTTCTCAATTTTGAGCCCCAAAAATTGTTTTAGGAGCCCCAAATCACTCATTTCAAAGGCATTGTGGAGAGCAGTTTTGATGGCTGAAATGGAAGCAACTGTGCTACCTGTGATCAGTAAGTCATAAAAATATAAAACAATAATAATCAAATTACCATCATACTTCTGTAAATACACATTTGGATCTGATCTACACCTTTGGAAGTTTTGCAAGAGAAGGAAGGCATCCATCTTGGAATACCACTCTCTTGGGGCCTGTTTTAACCTGTATAGTGACTTCTTTAGCTCACAAACCAAAGATGGATCAGTGATGTATCCCTCAATATTCTTCATGTATATATCCTCATGAATATATCCATGCATAAATGCTGACATAACATCCATTTGATGCAATTCCCAGTGCTTAGATGCTGAAATTGCCAAAACAAGGTGGATGGAGTCCATTTTTGCAACCGGTGCAAAGGTATCATGGTAGTCCACATCTTGGACCTAAGAGAAACCTTTTTCCACCAGCCTTGCCTTATATTTGCAGGTTCTTCCATCAGAAGCAACCTTGGTCCAAAACACCCACTTGCATTGAACCAATTTTCTTCCCGGAGGAAGAGAAACTAGCTCCCAAGTAGTGTTTTTTTGAAGAGAATTCATCTCTTCATCCATGGAAAATTTCCATCTAGGATCCTTCTGAGAATGGTAGTAGTATTTTGGGTCTGAACTAATCATCAAATAGAAAGTTTTGAAAAAAAATTATCAGGACAAGAGAGCACAATACCTGCTCTTCGGAAATCATGCCGGGTTCTCCTTGGATCATCCGGATTTCCAATGTTATCTCCTGTGGAGGAGAGTGTCTTTCGCGTCCATGTTGGAAGATGATTTTGTAATTCAGGTTCTGATTCAGAATATGGTGTTTTCTACACACTAACATTAGAAATCAGAGGATCCAAATCAGGTTCATCACCCCCAATTTCATCATCCAAATATTCAATAGAATAGGAAGGAAAATCAATAGTTTTCTCCTTCACTAGTTCCACCTCCTAAAGAGGCTCATCGAGCTTGACACTTCTCTCGATGATGATCTTTTTTTTTTATTATATCCAGCATCTTGAAACCTTTTGATTCATTAGGATACCCAATAAAAATACATTCTATGCTTTCGGTTGCAAAGCCCTTCTTTTATCAAGTGGAATCCGGGCCCATGCAATGGACCCAAACACCCGTAGGTTCGACACATCTGGCTTGTGTCCAAAGTATGCTTAGAAAGGGGTATTCCCTTTCATGGATGAGTGTGGCACCCTATTCTGAATTTATGTTGCAGAATGCATGGATTCAGCCCAAAAATTTGCAACCAACTTCTTTGATTCCAACATACAGGTGGTCATCTCCTTGAGAGACTAATTCTTCCTTTCCGCTACACCGTTCTGCTGGGGAGTGTAGGGAATTGAATGTTGGACCTGAATGCCACTTTGGGAGCATATGTGCAGAAAATATTTACTGACATACTCCCCACCATTATCAGATCTCAATATATTTATGTTAATCCCAGGGGCATTCTCGATCAAGGCCTTTAGTTCAGAAAATTTTTCACATACTTCAGACTTCTTTTTGAGAAAGAAGACCCATGTGTACCTTGAAAAATCATCAATAAAAGTCAGAAGATACCTTGATCCATTCATGGATGTGATAGGCATTGGACCGCTGATATCAAAATGTATCATCCCCAATATGCATGTAGCTCGGTTTTCCTTCCCCCAATCGAACTTGTGCTCAGGGTGTTTTCCAATCACACAGTCCTTGGAATTTCCAGTGGTTTCCTTGATGACCGGGAGGCCTTCAACCATGGAATTTTTCTATAATTGCTGCGAATATTTGAAATTTAGATGGACAAACCTTTCATACCATAGCCTACTAACTTCATTTCCATGAGTTAGTAGAGCGGTGGGCTTTGCATCCGCGAGAAAGTGGGAGAAATCATAGGCTTTTGCATGATGGTTTGCAAGGCCTTTAGCAATGAGTTTCCCGGATGCAAGCTCCATTATATCAACATCATTTGGGCTGAAAGATACTCTCTTGGGCACTCTTGTATGTTTCATCTGATAGACACTAAGGATATTTGATGCCAAAGACGGTACATACAAAACATTTGAAAAATAGCCATTCTCTGTGGAAATTGAACCCAGTGATAGATTAATTTTACTCACAACAATTAACAATTGATCATGCAAAATCACTCACAAAAGAGACTGAAACTGGAGCTGAACACTAAACTGTATTAACTCAGTGTACAATAGCCAACCCTTTAACTCAATAGGTTTCTGAATAAATAGCATACATCAGGGATTCGAATGCATTAGGAGCAATTCAAATCTAGCATAAAGCAGGCTTACTAAAAATAAGCAAATCCCCCATAGGTGTAAAACATTGATCCCAAATATGTCATGGAGCTCATGAATTAGCAAAATGGCTTAGACAAGCTAAAGAGTGGTGGAATGGAAGCTCATACATGCTTTTGCATGGAGAAAAGAGTGGAGGATGAAGAGGACAAAAAACTAGTTCACCTCACCTAGTCTAGCTTTTCCATTTTCCTTAAAACACTGAAAAAATAGGGAATAAAGCAGAAAAAGCAGAAGGGTGCCTAGGAGGCCAGGAATAAAGCATATTTGATTCCTTGGGATTTCCCATGCACTACGTGATTTAAATAAGGCAAGTTTGACCACTATGGATAGGTAAAAGACAACTTGCTCAAGGTGGGACACATGAACTAGGCTAATAAGACAGAAATAATTAAATTAATGTCTAAATGGGTAAAATATGGGTTGATTATTCTAACACCCCCCCTTAAGCCTAACTTATGAGTAATATATCAGAAAATTATAGGGCCTAGCAACAAGGCTTAGTCACCCTTTACATACTGCATGTCCATTTAAACAAGGAAAGAGGCAAAACCAACTTGGGAAAATCCTCCCTTAAACATGGACTGTAAAACAAAATTTTGGAATCTTGTCTTCACTCATGTTTTACAGCATGATCAGCAATCCCCAGAAGTGATTTGATATTGCTGAAGGTATTCTCAAAAAATTCTTTGGTGAAGATATCAGCTACTTGTTCTGAAGATGAACAGAAGAGTAGGTGAATGGTGCCATCATGCACAAGTTCTCTGATGTAGTGCATATGGATCTCAATGTGTCTGGTTCTCTGCTTCTGAACTGGATCTTTGCAGATTCGAATGGTACTCTGGTTATCATAGTAGATGGTAGTTGAGTACTCTGGTTCGAAGCCACACTCTCCAAGTAAACCCTGCAACCATAAACATTGAGTTGCTGCATTAACAACTCCTCTGTACTCTGCTACTGTAGATGAGAGTGCAATGGCACTCTGTTTCTTGCTTGACCAGATGATTGGCCCTTCTGCAAGCATGAACACATATCTTGATGTGGACTTTATGTCTGTGCTATCACCTGCCCAATCACTGTCAGTAAATCCAATCAAATCAAGATCAGATTTTGCTTTATAGAAGATCCCATGTGTCCTTGTTCCCTGAACAAAGTTAAGGATCCTTTTGGCTGCTTTCCAATGGATCTCCTGAGGCTGATCCATGTATCTAGAAGCCACACTTACTTCATAACAAATATCAGGTCTATTATGTGTCAAATACAACAAACATCCAATCAATTGCCTATACAGTGTATTGTTTACCATCGGTGAAGAATCAGCTTCTTCCAACTTCACTCCTGAAAGGAAAGGAGTTTTGCTTTCTTTGCAATCCTTCATTCTGAATTTGTTCAGCAAGTCCAAGGCATATTTGGACTGGTGCACCTTTATTCCAGCTTTGGTTTGAGCAATCTCAAGCCCCAAAAATTTACTTAAGAGCCCCAAATCTGTCATGGAGAAGGCTTGGTTCATAGCTCCTTTTAAGGAATCAATATCAGCCTTTGAGCTTCCTATAATGAGGAGGTAATCAACATATAACACAATGATCATTAATGAACCATTAACTAACTTCAAATAGACATTTGGATCTGATTTGCACCGAACAAAATTCAGTGATAGCAAGAAGCTATCGATCTTGGCATACCAAGCCCTGGGGGCTTGCTTTAGCCCATACAATGACTTTCTCAACCTGCACACAAGAGAAGGGTTAGTAGAAAAACCTTGAGGCTGCTGCATATATATCTCTTCAGTGAGATCTCCATTCAGGAAGGCACATTTTACATCCATGTGATGTACCTTCCCATTCCCTTGAGGCTGCAATGGCTAGAGCTAGCCTGATGGAATCCATCTTTGCCACTGGGGAAAAGGTCTCATTGTAATCTATGCCATGAACCTATGAGTAGCCCTTGGCTACAAATATATAATTTTACTTCAGTGGTGAACCATCAGCAGCAAATTTGGTCTTATAGACCCACTTACACTGGACTAACTTTCTCCCTGGAGGAAGATCCACTAGCTCCCATGTGTTGCTCTTCTGGAGTGAGTTGAACTCTTCCTTCATGGATGTTTGCCATATTGGATCTCCTGCTGATTCTTCATATGTTTTAGGATCATACTCCACCATAAAATAGCATTTTTCAGCAAACATAGGATCCTTCATGCACAGACCACTCTCAAACTGAGATCTAGTCCTCCTTGTGTCATTGGGATCCCCAGCTAGCTCACCTGCTGCATGTAGTGTCTTGGCTTCCCATTTTGGCCTTGTAGGGATGTTAGGGTCTGAAATAAACTCATCTCCATCAGAAAAATCAGAATCAGCATGTTCAACAAACTCTTTACTTACTTCTTGAGGTTCAGGTGGTGAAGAGGCTTCACCAACTTCCACTGCTGCAAGGGGTTCTTCTTCAAACTGAACACACCTTTCGATGAAGGCTTTGTTTGTGCTCAAATTTATCAGTTTGTACCCTTTTGAATATTCAGAGTATCCAACAAAAAGACACTATTGGCTTTGGGGCTGCAAAGCCTTCCTCTTCTCTGTTGGAATTCTAGCCCAAGCCTTTGAGCCAAAAATCCTGAAATGGGTCACATCTGGCTTGTGCCCACTCCATGATTCGAAGGGAGTCATGCCATCAAGTTGTTTATGAGGCACACTATTCTAAATATAGGCTGCATAGTTGATAGCTTCGGCCCAGTACTTTGGTGGAAAATTTTTGGCCTCCATCATGCATGTTACCATCTCCTTCAGTGATCTGTTCTTCCTCTCAGCAACACCATTTTGTTGTGGTGTGTAAGCGGAAGAATGCTGCATCTGAATACCTACATCTGCACAATAATTAATAAACTCAGACTTGACATACTCACCACCATTTTCAGATCTGAGGGCCTTGATTTTCCTTCCAGACTGGTTTTCAACCAAAGCCTTAAATACTTTGAATAGGCCAAAAACTTCAAACTTGTGTTTCAGGAAGTGAACCCAACAATACCTGGAAAAGTCATCAATGAAAGTCAATGAATATTTGGCCTGACTCATGGACATATGAGGGAATGGGCCAGCAACATCACTATGGATCAGCTCGAGGGGTGCAGAGGTTCTCTCATGACTAGCTCTCTCAAATTTGTGCTTTGGGTGTTTTCCTAGGATACAACCTTGGCAGACTCCTTTGGAATATTTTATCTTGGGAAACCCTATGACCATCTCTTTTTCACTAAGATCAAAAAGATACGTGTAATTTAAGTGGCCAAATATTTCATGCCAAATCTTCCTGGCTTCATTAGCATGAATCAAAAGAGTAGAGGGGTTTGAGTAGGGTAGGAAGTGTGAGAACATGTATACCTTTTGAGCATGATTTGAAACTCCTTTTGCAATGACTCTACCAGTTGAGATCTCTATGATCTCAACTTCATCAGGGGAGAATATGACTTTCTTAGGACACCCAGTGTGGGTCATCTGGTACACTGACAAGAGGTTGGAGGCAAGACCAGGCACATACAAGACATTGTTGAACTGACCATGATCAAGATCAATCCTCCCTTTGCCCAAAATTTCAGTGAGAGAGTCATCTCCCAGTACTATAGGTGGTCCTTTCGACATATCAAGTGAGGAGAAGGAATCCTTGATCGAAACCATGTGTCTTGAAGCTCCAGAATCAATGATAAAACTGGGTGAGCTTGACGTGCCAGCAACTAATGCATGAACTCTCTCTCTGTCATCTGAACTTGATCCTCCTTCTCTCTTCTTTGAGCTTTCTGGAAGGGAGATGCCATTCTTCTCCAGGAGTTGGGTCAGCATGTCTATTTGCTTCTTCATACAAGAGCTTTCAGTGTGATTGCCCTTATTGCAGTATGCGCACTTGCGCATTTCACCTTTGTTTTTCTTCTTCTGGTAGTTCTTCTTGGAACCTTGTGGCTCCTCCGGAGACTGCTTCTTGTCTCTCTTTTGCTCAGGTGGCTTTTTAGCTTTCTTTTTGCCTTTTGAATCCACCTTCGAATCTCTAGCAATCAAAGCTTGATCTTTGGAAGGTTTGATGGTGCCCATCATCACCAGCTTATCCTATTCTTGTGTGAGAGATTCCATGAAATCTGCAATGCTAGGCATCTTCCAGGTTCGAGCTGTCAGTTTTGTGGCATAGAAGGTCGAAACAAACACTGAATAGTCAGGGCCCAGATTCGAGAGGATGGCCAGGATGAGATGATCATCTTTCTTTTCAATTCCACATTGTTTCAGCTGCAAAAATAGTGCTTTGAACTTGGAGAAATATAGCTGCAGGGATTCAAAGCTATTTGGACTCAGAGAAATCAGCTCATTTTCGATTTGATGTCCCCTCATCTCATCTGTCTTTCCAAAAATATCAGAAATATTCTCCCATACTTCATTCGATGATGTCAATCCATCAAGATGGAAAAGGAGGACTCTGGAAATACTCAGACACAGGAGGCCATAAGCCTCATCCCTCTTGTTGTGCCATTTTATCTTCTCGGCAGCTGCATTTGGCTCTGCTTCTGTTGCCATAGTCACCCTGTAGAGGCCTTTCTCTCTCAACAGTATCTCCATATTTGCTTTCCATTCAAAGAAATTGAAGGGAGTCAAGATAGTTTTCTGTGATTGATCCATAGCTTAGAAAATCTGTCCCGGCTGTCAGTCCCAGTCACTGATGTCAAACCTGCAAAATAATTTTGAAGGAGAGAAATTGATCTACAATGGCTTTGGTACCATGTGGAAATTGAACCCAGTGATAGATTAATTTTACTCACAACAATTAACAATTGATCATGCAAAATCACTCACAAAAGAGACTGAAACTGGAGCTGAACACTAAACTGTATTAACTCAGTGTACAATATCCAACCCTGTAACATAAAAGGTTGCTAAATAAATAACATACATCAGGGATTTGAATGCATGAGGAGCAATTCGAATCTAGCATAAAGCAGGCTTACTAAAAATAAGCAAATCCCCCATAGGTGTAAAAAGATGATCCCAAATCTGTCATGGAGCTCACAAATTAGCAAAATGGCTTAGGAAAGCTAAAGAGTGGTGGAATGGCAGCTCATACATGCTTTTTCATGGAGAAAAGAGTGGAGTATGAAGAGGACAAAAAACTAGTTCACCTCACCTAGTCTAGCTTTTCCATTTGCCTTAAAACACTGAAAAAATAGGGAATAAAGCAGAAAAAGCAGAAGGGCTCCTAGGAGGCCAGGAATTAAGCAGATTTGATTCCTTGGGCTTTCCCATGCGCTACATGAGTCAAATAAGGCAAGTTTGACCACTATGGATAAGTAAAAGACAACTTGCACAAGGTGGGACACATGAACTAGGATAATAAGACAGAAATAATTAAATTAATGTCTAAATGGGTAAACTATGGGTTGATTATTCTAACATTCTCAAGATCAACCGTACCTTGTCCTTCTGAAATGATGGTGGAGTCATCTCCCATGTGGATGGGGATGGATTTTCTGGTCTCCAAGGATGAAAAGGAGTCTCTTTCATCCATCATGTGTTTCAAATCTCTAGAATCAATCAAGAGTGCTTTGGACCTCAAAGTGCTTTCCATGAGGGCATGACCCTTTTCATGTTGTGGTTCCCGATCTTGTTGATCTATCCTCCGAAAGCTTTCCGGAAGATTGATGTGATTTCTCTCAAGGAGAGAGGTAGCTTCATCAATATTCTTCTTCATGCAGGCATGTTTAGGGTGGAATCCCTTCCCACAGTATGAACACTTGACTTTTTCCTTTCCATGATGCCCTTTCCCTTTGTTCTTCCTTGAGCTGGAAGACTCATCATGCTACTGGTTTTTAACTTTAGGCTTAGGAGCTTTGAATTTATTTTTTGGGTTCTTTTGCTACTTTCCTTTACCCTTCAGATCTTTGGGCCCCGAGACATGGAGGGATTGATCACGGGAGGATCTGATGATCCCCATCTAAACAATCTTATCATGTTCATTTGTTAGGGACTCAATGAAGGCATTGAGTGTAGGAATCTTCCATCCAGGGGTTGTGAGCTTCCCTACATGGAATGTAGAGATATAAGCTAAATAATCAGCTCCAATTTTGGAGAGTATGGTGAGGATGAGCTGATCATCCACCTTCTCCACTTTGCATTGCTTCAAGAGTAAGACAGTGAGCTTGAACTTTGTGAAAAAGTCATTCAAGGTCTCAAAATTGGAAAGATGGAGAGACATCAATTCATTTTTGAGCTGGTAAACTCTCAAATCATCCTGCTTTCCATATAGGGTTTCCAAGTTGTCCCAAATTTCCTTTGGAGTCTTCAATCCCACAAGATGGAAAAGGAGATCCGGGGAAATAGAGAGGCATAAGAATCCAAATGATTCATCCTTCTTGTTCAAGAATCTTGATTTTTCTATTGCAAAACCAGGCTCATCTTCAGTGTCCATGGTGACTCTATAGAGTCCTCTGGAGCACAGCTAAATCTCCATGTCTCCTTTCCATGAGTGGAAATTGAATGGAGTCAAAAGATCTACTAAGGAGGCCATCTGGATCTGCTGGAGCAAATGCTTCACCTGTAGAAAACTTGAAAATCACAATAGAAAGGGAAATGTAAGGTCAGACAGCCTGCACATTTTAGGCTTTCATCACACCCAACATAGTCAATCAAGCAAGCTTGATCAACAAGTTCTTTACTTGGGGTATTAAGTGGTAATCCTTGGCTTCTGGTGCAGTGCTTGATTTTTGAGCTATGGCTCAATTTTCATGCAAGATCTGTCAAAAACCTTGTTTTTGAGAGATCTGAACTTCATCCCACCATGAGCTCTAATACCATATTAATCTTCCACAGTAATCTAGGGACTAAACACAAGTCTCATCAAAGATTAATAACAATAAGTCATGAAAATGGTGTAATCGGACTACAGAATGAGTAGTCGTTTTGTATATTCATACAAAGAATGAGTAATCAATTACAATGATCATGCTGTAAGCATGAATGACAAAGCAATTCAAATCCTTAAGGATTTCATTCGAATTGAATGACTGAGTCTAGCTTAACTGAATGTAAGCCACAGTCAACACTCAAGTTAACCATTGATCAAAACCCTAATGGACTCAATTGATCCCTAACTAAAGTTGAAGTGCAATAAATGACTGAGTCTAACTAAAAGAGGTCAGACACATGTCACAGCAAGCCAACCATCAAGTGGTATCATTTCAATGACTCCAATGAACCCCGATGAGGTTAACTGAAGTGTAATTGAACATCAGAAGTGGTTGGAGGCGCCCCTGTTGACTCCAGTTCATTAAATAATCATTAAATAATAAATTTAATGAGGAGAGGTGCCTTCACTGCTCTGTTTAACTGATTGTAACCATCAGTTAGCAATTTGGGGCATTAATGACACTCAGATCACCCTCGGAGTGCTCCAGTTAGCCTCCCCGAATGTAGGAGAAGGCTAAGTTAGTCTCCTTGACTGAAGGTAGGCATGGGTGTGATCTAGCTAATGTCATTTAATGCTCCACTGATGTCAATTAAGTCAATAATACTTAGGATAGTGGTTTAACTAGGCAAAATTGACCAAAATGAGTGTGTATGGTGGTAAATGTCTCCAACAACTAGAGCATGCAAAATATTAGGACATTGACGATCTGATGGACCTAGATTCCAACTGGCATTCCACCCTTGGAAAACCTTGAAACTACATTATTTTGTAATCCCGCATCTTGGGAATTTTCCTTTTTTGTAAAATATGTAATATTATTTAAAGGGAAGCTATTTCCCAAGTAGAGGGAGGAACTTTGGATATTAATCCTAGAAGTTATACTAAAGAACAGACTGCCAAGTGTATAACAGGAAAGCTTGTGATTTTTCTACTTTGTGATTTTTTTGCAAGTTAATAAAATTACAGTCATTTTATTCTATGTTCTATGGTTGTTCATTAAATTTTTTTAATGAATTCTAGTCCTTCTTCCATCTATCTGGCACGCTAATTATTGGTTGTTTATCTATTAATATGTTGTTTCACGTATTGATTTTTTCTTATGAAATTGACATATTGAATGTGTGTTAAATGAATGTTTTTATTTGATTCACTTCATTTGTTGTGCAACTGATTATTAGTCATTGATATCTGATACTGATTTGTTAGTTAGTATTGCCTCTTGGACATGTTGTACATCTGTAATATTTGGATAAACCTTTTGCAATATTAATTGTGTAGGATTTATTTAAATTTGGTCAAATAGATTGATCTTAATTTGCATTTATGTATGGTGAGTAATTGGTTTATTTTTCCTATTATATGTTGCAACTTCTCTATCCTAATTCTGTTATTTACCCTGTTTAAGTTTTCTTAAATAGATAGTCTAGGAGTTAGTTACTTTCAATCTTTTCTCACCTTCCTAAGAGCATATCTTATTGATATGACAAATCTTTGCTCCAGTGGAGGCCTTGTATCCATAGGTATTAGTCATCCCAAACAATTCGGGGTTAGAATCATCTCTGTGTGGGATTAATTCGAAGTTTTTCTGATTCGACATATTCCTTTTATTGATTTCCATGTATTTTTTTCAGCAACCTACAACTCAAGCCGTCAAAAATACCTTATGCACTGAAGGTTGATCGAATATTTCCATTTATCCCTCTTATTTCTCTCCAAAGGGATAAATTACAAAAACACTTCAAACTTTCCTAAAAACAATTTGATCACATGTAAGGTAACGATATTCAATACAACATGAAACCGTAATATCATTAAGATCGACATATGATCATAAACTGAGATATAAACAATGTTTTGGAAAGGGAAGAACAACAAATATTTATTAATCAATGGAAGAAGTATAAGATATACCTTCTCCACATGCAAGGAACCTCGTGAAACCTTCGATTTGGATCTCCTACTTCTCTCCTCGAAGATTCTCAATCTCCAAGCTCTGCAGCAAGGATAGATGATAGCTAGGGAATAGGCGGGGGGGATGAGAATCCAAATTCTGCCAGCATAATAATACCAAAAGGCTAACTCCTCTTCACGGTCTCTTCTCCCTCTCTTATGTAGCAATCTGAAGAGTTAGGGTCAATAATATGGAAGTTACAACTGAGGAGGAAGTTCCAAAACCACCCAATCCACTGAAATTCAAGAATTTTATATTTTTTTACCATTTCTAATGGTTTACGTGGGTGAAACACTAACAACCCACTTATGCAAAGTGATAAACATAGGTACAACATTGAAAACCTGCATATTTGTCAAAAACTGCATTTTTTAGGGTATTTACAAGGGTTTTCAGGAATTGGTTTTTTTCTGGAAAGTTGTTCCTTAATATTTACTTTTACAATGGCTCATAAAAGAGGTAAAATGGAGCTACAAAAGTCACGATATGGCCCTTCCATCCACAAGTTTCCTTTAGGTGACCAGCAATATTTTTCATGAAGTGTCGTCGTGGAATTATCGTCATGTGACTAAGCATGTAAATGTCATCACAGACAAAGAAGTGCCATTTTGGACTATAAAATATGCCCCCTAATGTATGAGGTTAGATGTTAAGGTGATAGCTAAAATGCATTACAAATAGGGAACGGTTGGAGTATCCAATATCATAGGCTCCAATATGGAGTCAGAGAAATTGGAGTATCCAATATCATAGGCTCAAACAAAGGTACCTGAAAGAGAGATAAATGTCAAACAAACTAATCTCTAGGACATAAATTTCCATATACAACTGATCGTCACAAAGATACAAGGTGGATCGAACATGTGTATAGTTGATGTAACTATCATGGACGTACAATATGCAAAAATGAACCATGTAAAATATAAAGCGGTCATGGCCACAAATGAACAAGCGTGGATCTTCTCAATAATCGATCATAGAAACAAGAATACAAGGTGGATATATGTCTCGAAAAATGTCATATGAGGTGTGACAAGGTCTTGTGCAACTCAAGCAATAGAAAAAGATAATGAACGTATTGTTGACCCAAGGTATTCAATCCAAACCGCCCAAAGGTATGAATCTGAACCATGTGAATAGAGGAGTTGAATTCGAACATGGACGAAACCATTTGATTACCAGTCATTGATGAAAACTCTTAACAAATGCGAGGGAAACCACCAATAATGAAAATGGTCCCAAAGGTACCTAGTACATTATAACAAGTGTGAATAAATGATATTGAAGTTGAGCACCTGAAGAATCCATAGATTAGGATACATTAAGGTATTCTCGCTACCCAATAGTGAGGGAAACTGCCACTGATTACTGCAATCCCCTAAGTACTGTCATAAACTCTAAATATCATTCCCAGAGCAAGATGCGTTGAAGTTGATAGGAAGAGATCTGTTGGAAGGAAGGAATTAAGGCATCCTCCATCATCAAAAATGAGGGAAACCAAAGACTTATTTTATTTGGAACTGGGACAAAGTTTTGCAACAAGGACCACTAAATATTTGATGTAATGAACTAATACTAGGGAATGGCCGACACAGAAGTTCAAGGAAATTGCAAAATGGTTGACACAGGTTTTATACTTGAACAATGAGATGACACAAAAGTGACTTAGGTATCTTTGGAAACAAAAGTACCAATGATACAAATTTGCAATGTAGGATACATTGGCATACTCTCCATATAATAGGGAAAGATCGGCCATAGGAGCAATAACTCTGATATTGGGCTTAATCCTAAGGCTAAAAACTAGAACCCAGTTGTTGATGGACTCAAACAAGTGCTTTGTTCAAGGATTAAAAGACTTGTTGCCATGATATAAAAGACATTTGAATGTACTTCCCTTCCCTTATTTCTTGTAAAGGTTTAACGAGTCCAAGAAATAAAACTCAAGACCTTGTTCATTTTTTAACATCTTGAAGAAGAGATAAAATACTTCTTGATAAAGCACTGATCCATGGATTTTATGAGCTTGGATCAGTAATGATCGACAGTGTTTTCACATTTCTGAGAGTCTGAAAACTCCAAAGAAGACTCTAGGGGGGGGGCTATTTTTTGTAAAGTTAGTATCCAAAGTCCGAAAAAGTATAAAACAATTCAAAGGAGAACTCTCTTAGCTCAAGAGAACTAGGGTATTCATTTTTCGTAGTTAGTCAAAAAGGTCTGAAAAGGGGTTAAACTATCACCATACTGATGCTCCTTCGAGAAGAAGCATAAGGATTTAGTTTAACGAGCATGAAGGCAAGCAAGATCAATTGATTCTTTTGTGTAACATCTCAAAATTCGTAAATAATTTTTGTTAATACAAATCTAACTGTAATTATAAAGGATAAATAACTTCATATAATCCTTCACTTATGCTTAGATTTTTCATCTCTGAACAATAATGAAATCAAATGTGATAATATTAATGTGCAATTTGTCATTTTTATGTTGAAATACATTACTTGTCGTTAAAACGTGGTGATCATCATATTTTAAAGTTACAACAGTTATAGTTTGATAAAATTTGTCTCTTATGCTCTAGAATTAAGCTAGCGCTATAGATGGTGCTAGGAGTATGGGATTATGCTCTTACTTAGCTTCAACTCTAATGCATAAACCACTCATTCTTGTAGGTACACTGAAGAGGGGGTTTTAACTTACCATAGTATCCTCCAAAGGATCTAAATCAACACATGTAAGTTAAAACTCTAACATACTAAGTAAGACACATTCCTAGTCAAAGAATAATAACCTAAGTGATTGTCCTAAGTCATAACATTCAAACTCCACACATACTATCACAACCAATAAAATATTTATGGGTTTTAACAACTATATAATTTTGGGTTTTTGGGTGAAATATACCCAAGTGGCATTTGGCATTGATGAAGCCATGTGAAGCCTTTACTATTTCTAGCTGGAAGGCGCTACGGTCATGTCGTAAAACCCTAAGGGTTTTAACTCCTTGCAATAATTACTCATCTCCGTGTTATTTGATTTTTTCCTTATGTTAATGGTCTTTTACTGTGGGTGAGCAATGGTGGAGGAGCCGTAGCTCTCAACCCTCATCATCCTTCTATTTGTATACAAAATGGATTTTTTTATAGTAATGTAATGCAAGTGACGTTTTTGTTAATGGAATTTAGTGGGTGTTGCAGCCCTGGCTAATAAAGATGCCTCTATGTAGTTATGAAGGTGTGTTTGGTTTTCTTTAAGCATTTTAACAGTTTTTCCTACTATAAAAAAAACCAAACTACTGGTTTTAATTCTCTTCATGTTGTGCGCAAGTGTTCACGTTGGGGTTGTTGCGTTGGAAAACAAAGAATCCTCTCTCAAGGCGTAGTATCTGGTTATGGTAAGACCTGATACCCTGGTACTTTTCTCCTTGGACTAAGAGATTTGTGGCTCTGCAACTGGGCCATTCCCTCATGGTTGGATTTGTTTACATGATTCTCCTTAAAATTTGGTAACTCTTCTGGTTAATTGGCCTCATGACCTTATTTTCTTTTTATCAGTCATTCACCCTTCGACCATGGAGTCTTAAGGGTAATGAAATGTAGAACAAAGTTAATATGGCTGTGGAATTTAAGACAAAGTTTCCAACGCTCTGATATTTGTACTCGTTTGGTTTTCAAATGGAATCCCATGAGGGTTTCTTATTGTATATACACAGTTGTATTAAAAGTGAAAGCTTTTTCTAAATGTCAATGTCATTTTTCTAGATTTGTAGTATTTGTTTGATGTGCCTTCGCGCTCAGTAATGTATTTATTGTAAGTTTTCCTTTTAGAAATTATTAAGGCCATATGGCCATTGTAATGCTTACTTTTTGTTTATTTAAAAGAGAGAATATTTATCTGTTTAAGAATCGTGAGTAAAATAAAAAGGGTTTTTAATCCATGAGGCATTTGACAGGAAAAAGAAGATGTCATAGGAATAGTTGCAAATTCCTCCTAAATTTTTTGATGTTGTTTGTTTAATGGATTCTGAAAACTATGATGGCCATCGTCCTGGAACCAAGGTTGCGACCTATCAACATTCTTTATTTAGTGTTTTTCTTTGGGTAATTAGTTGTATTTTTAGTTGGGCCATGAAGCCACTAGATTTGTGACTTTGTTATTGATTGCAAAATATATATATTTAACATATTTAACTTAGTAAATTTCTATGTTTGAATTATAGTTTAGTGTTTATATCATAACCCTAGTTGTAATGTAAAAGCCTTTGGCTAACAAAAAATACAAGGTTTGAACCCTTGCCTGGTTATGTTTTTTTTTTAACTTAGATATTAGTTAGGTTATAAGAGTCTCCTTCTTAACTAGAATGGTTGAAAGTGTAGATTAGTTGATTAAGTTTTTACGAAAAATAAACTTGAGAAATAATGATTTATGGAATAAATACTAAATTTATAACTACTATGATATGTGTGTGTGTGTGTGTGTGTGTGTATACACACACACACACATATCATAGTAGTTATAAAT